>VZTV01094376.1:0-10526 GCA_013400875.1 Anhinga rufa
GTCCCAGTGTTTGACCACTCTCAGAGAAGGGGAGGGGGGAAGAAGGAGGGGAAAAAAAAGGGGTTTTTCTTTTGATTAAATGGAATTTCCTGTATTTCAGTTTGTGCCCATCGCTTCCTGCTCATGGACAGGGATGATGATGGTGGAGCTCAGGATCCTGAGAATCCTCAGGAATACTGCGGATGGCACCTGCATCTTTTCAGCTGTATTTTGCTGGTTCCACTTCTTTAATCCATTATTTCCTCCAGACAGTTCGTCATAGACTAGTTACTTTTGATGGCCTGAGCTGTCAATATTAAGTATCAAGACACTAGTAATAGTAACTTTTTCACTAAGCTCTGCATTTCTTGGAGAAGATTTTCTATTGTGGCAGAAGTGCCGGGCATGGAAAATCCTGCTTCGGTAAGTCAGAATGAAGTTACTGTGGAGTAAATCTCATTTAATGCCTTGAAACGTAAGAGCACATTCCTATTTTGCTACATATGGACAATAAATCAGGTCTCATGATGCTGTTTTCTCTCTAAGAATAGCAAAGTATAAAGAGAAACAAAATGAATTCATATTGCATATAGATCTGTGTTAGCGCTTTCTGATATCCAGGATCTTTTTTCCTTTACAGTGTAATAAATGCTCACAGTTCCACAATAATCTGTTATTATTCCGGAAGGCCAGCAATACTGCTTATAGCTCATGAAGTACTGATTTGTTATGTTCATTTCCCTTTCATCTGCTTGCTTTACCCTTTGACCCAGAAAATTTGGGGCTCTAACACTGTCTCCTTGGGGGTCTAGAGTGCACAGGACAGGTTGGGGGTTTTTTTGGTACTGTTAAATTATTGGTAATATAAGCAGCACCTTCTGTTTAGCTGTGCCTAAGTATTAGTGTTCATCCAAACATGAAATTTCCTCTTTATTAATGCTCTTGGGATAACTCTTGTCTCAGTTGTCTCCCAGCTCAGTAGCAGGTGTCGTGGACTCCGTGGCATGTGCTGCCCCAGGATGGAGGGGTGCTCCCAGCATGGGCTGGTGTCAGGCTCAGGTTCTGAGCTCGATTTTAGCACCCTCTGGAATTTGCATTGTGCCTGCGATAGCCTTCAGCTGAGGCGGTGTTTTCATCCTAGAAAACAGGAATCAAGTTAGATGTTGATTCTTCAAATGGGGTGAGCTAGGTCTGACTTTTCACGTGTCTGAATCAGTCAGGGAAAAATTCCCATTATTTGAGTCAGTTGACTGCCCTACTAAGAATTTAAGCGCCCCACAAAAGAAGGCGCTAAGTAATTTAAAGTTATAAACACTTGGATGCCAATGTAACCAAGCCTGTTTTGATATCCTACTTGCTGAGATCTTTGTAGGGCTTTTCTCTTGGGCTCTGCTTTATATAGTTAATGTAGAAAGCAGAACACAAAAGAAAAGATATGACAAAGTTAACATCCCATGTTAACAGTAGGGTGGGGATGTGTTGTCCTTCATGGCATCATCTGCTGCTGACATTCAAGCAGTTCTAATTACTTTAATGACTCCCATAGGTCCCCTCTGTAACTGCCGGATGATGCTGGATGCTTCGTAGGTGAGAGAGGAAAAGCCAGGGAGCATCCAGAGAGTGAGCTACTCTCCTTGCAGGCAAAAAATTGTTTTTCTAGAGGTCTATGGAGTTGTTAGGCCAGACGCTTTACTCTGCCAATCATACCTTCTCATGCTGCTTCTAGGGAATGCTTGTATCTCTGAATTACTTCGGATTTCAGAATCAATGCAAACTCTCTGCTGTCTTCTGTCAATGTCTTTTATATATATATATTATTTTTTTTTAAGCAAGTCTAATTTGCTCAGAATATTTTTTTGGTGGAGTTAGTCTGTAAAGGTTTCCTGTCAAACTACCTAAAATGTCTTGATAGTTACTAGTCTCCATTTTTCATCCCATTTTTATATGGTGAGCTACAAACACCTGAGATTATTTAATCGTTCCATCTAGTGGGAGAAGATTGGCATGTTTTCTTGGGATCACGGGTACTGAGTTCTGACTTTCTCCTTTTTCGTAATCTTAGACAGTGCTCACTTTCTTGAGATGCACTTCCATAATGGAATTGTACATTATTATTGGTGTTCTTTGATACAAAAGAAATTCAATACCTCGGGGGCTATAAATATCATTGATTCACTCCAAACAGAGAAAGGTACTGCAATATTTTTTAGATTATTAAGACTTTTCCATTTACTCTCTGATGGGGAAGAGTTATGAATTTGGTAATCGTTATGCCCTAGGTGACTTAGGTTAAGCAATCAAAACCTCTCTTTAAAACATAATTATGATCGTTTCCAACATTTAATTTTTTTTTCTTTCAAAATATTAATTTTTAATGCCTTTAGCATTTTTTGTTTACTGTTCCAAAGAAACTCTGTGGCCTGTGTTACAATAGAGGAAAGTCTTAGCTGTATGGCAGATTGTATGTCTCACCTGCAAAGCTTTTATGGAATTATCGAGCACTTCAACACTAAGTAGTAGGAATCCAAGCTTGCAATGTATGTATAGGTTTCTTTTTCCCCACTGAGTGACTGGGATGAAAAATCTCGGGTCTTTTCCATATGGGTTTCAGTTTCTTGACCAGCTTGCTTTAAAAAAAAAAGGGGAAAAAAATAGAGAAAAGCAGTGGGGAAAGCTTCTTGGAGATGCTAGATTGAATCTTATAAATTTGATAGTTGTTTAATAAGTGATATAAAAGCGTGTGAGGCAGAAATTCAACAAAAGTTATGTGGGTGTTAATACATCAGTCAATAATACACGTGGAGATCCAATAAGGGAAGATTTCATATGTGTATAAATTTAAAATCGGAATATCAAAAATGCCTCATTATTTTTAATTCACTTACACTTTTATAAACTGTAATGGAAACGGGTGACCTGTGGTGCACGCGCCTTTTCTCATACTGCTGAAGGGGGTGTCCAGAGTCCAGTGCTGCACGGGGGCGTGCTTTGCAGTCAGTGGTAAGGTTCCTTCTGAATTTTATGGGGACAAAGGTGCAGATATGAAGAAACCTGGTCAGAGCTTGTGACTTCAGGTATTCTGCTGTCCACCACTCTTGCATCCAAGTCAGGTAAAACACAAAAGTCCTGCTCTATTTTATTTAATTTGTTAAACTAATGCTTTTGATGACTGGGCAGCAGAGAGCTCTCAGGGCAGAATTGGTGGGGCTGGATTGCTTTCCATCACATCTGCTGCATGCCAAGCAATATCTTTCAACCAAATAATTTTCCTTGAGGAGAAGCTCAAATGTGTAGTAAACAAAAACAGCCGTTGTGAGGTGTGTGCTGTGAAACCACCAGCCTTGTTTGCTTTAAGAAGTTTCAGAAGGTTTTTCTGTGGTGGGTGTGAAGCACAAGTTAAAACACATTAAAGGGTGTATGGATGTTGACATTCAGGAGAAAAACAGCTTTAAAGCTAAAACCCAGGAGGGTGACTGTGCTCCCTCGTGGGAGCGTTCGTACTGGGGTTTAATGTACTGCGACTTCTGCACGTTGACTGCACACCATTAGTTGATTTGCCTCAACTTTCCTGAATGTCCTTATGTTGATGTGGCCTTTGGTCCTGCTCTCCATGCTGCCTGCAGGCTTAAGGCCACGTCCTTCCACGGACAGACCTTACTCCACAGATTTTGCACGATGTGCCCCTTACATGTCAGTCATTTAATTAACCTTTCCAATCGTCTCTTCAGTCCCAGTTAGAAAGGGCAAAGTCCCATGGCCTGTTTTAATATTTAAAATGAGAAACGGATGTTCATCACCGACGCTTCATTTCCTGTAGAATGATGTGCCTCAGAGCCCTTTTATCTGCTGGACCTGATGTGCATGATGATGCCTCCACTACATTAACACGCACTTTTCAGCAGCACTGTTCCTAGTTTCAGATGATTAGGTTAAAAGAAGATCATCCAGAATGTGATGATGATTCAACATTTATGGTTTTCATCCATCGCAGGCTAAATATAATCTCAGCAGGATATTTGGGGGTAGAGAGGGGCAGTGATAATGCTCTGCTCTGTTGTATTTCTAATAGGTTTAGGAATGCTCAGTAGAAATGGTATCTTCATTTTTTTTGGTACAGACATCTTTAACAGAGTACTCTGTGCTATAAATGCAATTAATTGCCTGTCTGATGTGCTTACTGTACATCAACATCTGCTGTTTAATTGTGAGTGTGAAACTGTGACTGCACAAAGGATCAATTTTTGATTTCCTAATATATTTAATGAAAAGAATGTGTTATGAATAGGGAAATAAACCTGCAGTCAACTTGAGCGTTTTAGTTCCTATTTTAAAATAATTGTCAAAGTTATGAAAATATTGATGCAGAAGCTAGTGTTTTAGTTGTCTGATACATAAAAAAATGTGAACCTGTAACATTTAATAGTAGAGAATGAGGGTTCCCCCCCCCCACTAAGAGATCTAGCAGCTTTAGACACATTTTCCAATTAATCCAATAGAAAACATGAGATACTGACACCATCTCAAAAACAGTGACTAATTTAGGAGTCTGTTGGGAACCTAAGTTCCTTAGATAGTACATAAAGTTTCCAGAGGGCTCTGACACATTGCTCGGAGACTGCAGTAGTTAAGTGGAAGCTTGGGTTCCTGTCTACACCTCTAAACTTCACACCCAGTAAAAAGGTGTGAATACTCTCCTGTGTGTCTAAAGCCACCTCTTCAGGCTTTGTGTCCTTATGGAAATATAAATGATTAATAATCATTTTAGCTGATGGTTGGAGATAAAATAAACATTGTTCTATAGCTCTAGAGTTAAATATGAAAAAAAATTTATATATGACAGTCTATTTTATTGAACTGAAGGCTATGTTATAATGGGATTTCGCAGAAAATTTGCAAGTGGTACACTAAGAATAGATTTGCTGCTAGGTTTGAGGATAGAGCAGTTTCAAAATTATTAATAAACATCGAGGGGGAAAATTTGATTTGTCACTGCTTTATGATCTAATTTTGGAGGAGGATGAAATCCTTTGTTCTTTTTAGTTGTACTCTTTCTGCTGATAGAAATCTGTGTACAATTAGCCAACATAGAACGAGAACATGATAGAATTGGTTTGACCCAGAGCAGCATGAATCAACTGCAGAATAAACTGTCTGAAGGTACTGAAAAGTGCTCAGCAACATTCATTACTATCCAGAAAAGAAAATGTATATGTTTATCCAATTAAAACTTCAGAAATAAATAACCACGTTAGGCACAATCTAATTATCCAGTTGGAATTTGGCCAAGATACTAGGAGCTGACAGCTCATGAGTTAGAGGTGTCAACAGGGAATTAATGGTAGAGTGTGAGAAGTTCAGGTCTGCGGCTCAGGTGTGGGGTGTTGGGCAGTACTGACAGTGCCCACCACGAGGAACTTCCTCTTTATTCCTGTCCTTCATCAGTGCGTCCTGAAATAGCATGAAACATAATTAAAATAATCTTGAATTATCATTATTTTAAGTGCTGCTAATGGCACCATTTGAGACAATGCCTGTTTCTACATAAAATAGCTCTTGAAGAGGGTGGTGCTGCACTACGAGGTACCACAGAGCTTTGGATTCTTCATCTTCACATCTTTAAGGAGAAAAGATCTGGGTTTTTTTTGTTTAGCTTCTCTGTGGGGGCAATCTCTGCAGTAGAAAGTCCTGTATTTAAGAAATAATAGCAGATATCTATGCTAATACTACCATGTTCGCAAATGTTTTTTCACCGACTGGTTCTTTGCAGCTATAGCTGTTTCCCAAAGAGCAGCTCAATTACAGGGATAAACTGGCAAGATTCATTTTTAATGTGATAACTTTGACAAGAGTTCTGTTTTTTCGCAGTGAAGTGAGCACCTGTGGACTCAGGAGATGCATGTCCCAGCAACACAATTTTAAAATTTGTTTCTCCCCCTCCTTCCTGAAAAACAGGGGCATCAGTTTAATTCTAAGGATCAGAGGTGGTTTGAGATTTTACGTTTAATGGGCTTTGTGCTTTTAATTTTCTTTCTTCCCCTCTTGCTGTTCGGTTTGGCTGACGTGCGCAGGTGTGCACTTCTTGGGTCCACTTTTGAATTGCAGCATCAGTAACAGTCACAGATGCCTGCGGGTGAGTTTATGTGCCATGGTCATCAAAGAGAATTCTGACTTATCTGAATAGTGGTGTGGTTTCCAAATTAATTGGCATATCCTTCCTAAGCATTTTTACTTGATAGCTGATGATGGCTTGATCGTCAATGTGAGCGTTTAATTGCTTGCCTTGCTCTTCTTCATGCCATATTTCTATATGATACTGGTTGGACTGGGAGGAATCCTGAATATATTCTTGTGTATATGTCTCCTATTAAGTTTGTGTGCTCCAGGGACCAAGGGTCAGGAGGTCCCAGTGAGGCACTAGTAAAACTAGATGAAGTTGTTGTAACCCCAGTCAACCCAGGCACTTTCTCCTTTGGACACAAAGCTGCTTGGCTTTGGCCGTGTGCTCCAGAGCCCTGCCTGGCACTGATCTCCGGTAGACATGAACAAAGTATTGTAGTGTTGTGTATCTCTAATATTCTCAAAACCAGGCTTCTATGCATCTGTGCGTGTAATGAAGCAAAGTGGTATAAACCAGAGACTTTATGGCGGTTATATAGACAGGATGATCTTTATCGATAGAGATAAGTTCCTTTTTACCAACTAAAAAAAAAAAAAAGAGATAAACACTGTGTTTTGCTTAAGCAGTACCTAAGAGTAATGCCATTCTCACGGTTGGTTGCTCAACTGTTAAGGTGATGTTGGGGGTATTGTTGAACAAGACCGAGGAAAGTACCAACGGAGAATTAGCCGCTTGAGCTTAATAACTGAGCATTTTGTGTTTGGGTGGGACAGGCATTTGCAGCTCTTTTTGGAGAAACAAGTGAATTAGATTTTTATTAAGAGATTCATCTGTGTCAATACTTACGTCCTACAAGATTTTCTATCGTAGCAGAGACTGATTCTTTCCAGACCAAGTTCTAGAAGCTCTGCCTGGTCTTTCCAGCCACCTGGGCAGCTGCATTTTCCCTTAGCGTTAGGGAATGGGCTGTCGGGTCTCCGCCAGCTGACAAATAGCTGAGTGCCATCCATTTTGTCACACATCAGGCACAGGGTGTTTCTGGATGTGTTGCAAAGCATGGCTGTGATTAAGGGGCAGACATCATGGGGATGGCGTCAGGGATAATTTGAGGTCCTTGCAATGCTCTTTAGGGAACCAGTTTCTCCAGCTGCCGGACCACACAAAGTTACTCCAAAACGGAGCCTGGTCACTGGCTGGCCTAAGGGAGTGACTGCTTTCTCGCCACTCTTTATCTGCCTCTCTCATTTACTAATGAGCTGCAGCAATACTGCACTGTACTTCTTTCTGCCCATACAAGAGAGACACCAGCGTGCGGTGAGCAAGCTAATGAACGGCACAGCTCGTCCTTGCTCTTCCCTCACCGCGCGTCACTGCCGTGCTGCTCGCTGGCCTCGACCTGTGCGACGTCTAGCGACTGCCCCACAAACCTGAACTTTGCAAAGGGGATCCGTTGTTCAGTCTCCCTCCGTGTGATCAATACAGCCCAATGCTGCTGGCTTTGGAAGGGCCAGGAGGATGAGCTGGCTCTTTTTCTCCTCTTAAGAAAAACTGTTAAATACTTAAATGCAGGCTATTTCTTTTCATCTCCCTGTGAAATGCCTCAGGGCAAGGTTACAGTAATTGTGTGTTGTGTAGCCCTGCTATACAGGGTCCCATTATAATCTGGCTCGTTTTTGTCACATTTATCTCTGGGGGATCAGTTGGAGTAGCTATTGCAGAATGTCAGTGTGGTATTAGGAAGGGTTCTGTTACTTCTGCCTGTTTCTTGGGAGAATGGCTTCCAGGGCGTAATGGTAAAGACTGCTCTGGGTTTTGTGACTGACAGGTGGGATTTTTCCCTTTTTGTCTTTTTTTTTTAAATGGGACATTGAAAAATTAATATTTCTTTAGGCGAAAATGATTTTTTTTTCTGTAGGTTAGGTAGAAAATTGTGGTCTTGTAACTGTCAAGCAGTTTATTATTCTCTGGAGGAGTATGCAGTGCACAGCACTGATACCCAATGATGCTGCAGTTTTTCACTCATCCCTCCTATCCCTGTTTCTTTTCCTAACTACTAATACTGGTCAACCTGACCCGTTTCCAATCAGAAGTGTTTATCTGATGCAGGGACAAATTAATCAGGCATTATGTGTAAAATGTCAGTTCTTATAAAGTCTTAAAATGCTCCTGAGCTCATTTATTATCTTCCTCAGAAGACGAAAGTGCGTTGCTGCTCGAATGGGGCCCCTTTTTTGGACTTTACCCTGTCTTGGTACAGATTGTCTTTTGGGGACTGAAGATCTTTCAGGACAGACACAAATCCCAAGTACTTTTTTCTTAATGGTCGCTAAGCCTTTACCATTACAAAACAGGAGATTAAGGAGTTAAGATAGAAAAAGATTGGTTTAGGATCTGTTTTCCCTCAAGTGGCCGCAGGTTCAGAGAACGGTTTAGTTTGCGTGTTGTTTCCTGTCAGGAACATACTTTTAATATAATCCATGCATCTCTGCATGTCCTCATCATTCGAATTGTGCTCCACAACATTTCAGGCATGGAACAGTTAATATGGGCCATTCCTCTTGACCCCGACCACATTTGTCCCCATCAATTCATTTCATTTCAGAGGATGATTCCCTTTTGGCTGAGAATAAGGTGCTGGAAAGCTTTGCTTTCCCCCAGTGCTTTTATCACCTATTTCAGATGCTAGAACACCTTTATAGCTGCATCACACGCTGTTCTATACTTCTTGTCTGAGCTGGGTGCTTTAACAGAAGGACAGCTTGAAAAATACAGGGTACAAACAGCGGTTTTAGATGTTACTCCAGTCGGTGGGAGTTAGTCTCCTTGCATTCTGCTCTCCTGACCTATTTTATCCCAGCAGCTAGAAGCAGTCTGACTTTCTTAACATGCATCATCTAATTCATTGCAGTTGTTAAAAAGGAGATTGTGCGTTTTGAGGTGTACAGGCAGCAACATTGCCTAGAAGCTCCCTTTTAGCAAAAAGAAGAAATTCTGTGAACATGGGATGCATTAAAAATTTAAAACGCAACTATAATTTCCATATTGTATGTACATAAAGGAGTAATATGAACCTTTGCTAGGGGATCGTGTCTTTCATACACAGCTGATGTACTGTGTCTTGACTCCAAAAGCTTTCCTGTCCCTGCCTGTTAAACTTCGCCTTACTGCTTTAGCAATCCACCCCAAACCATGAGTGCTCCTGTCATCTCATGGGTAATCTTGGATGCAGCACACAAATCCTTATGCAAGTTTTCAGGCTGAAAAGCTTGAGTTAGACCAGACATATTTCAGAGAGGTGTTCAGCACCATTTGTATTGCTGTTGGACTGTAAACTCAGCTCAGATGTTTATCGCTGGTGTTTTCAGATCAAGCCTGCTGTGTTCCACACAACTTCTTTTCTTGATGGGGTTTGTCTCAATAAAACTTCACGCATAGCAGCTTCTCTGCTGGACAAGGATGTGTTTGGTTTTTTTGCCTCTGAGTCTGTAGTCAAGCTCTGTTGAAGAAGAAAAAGCTTGAATGTGGCACCTGAGTCTTTTTTATAAAACTGTAAAGACGGGGCAAAATATTTATCAAGAACAGACTTTTTCCACAAAACACAACAGCTTGCACTTGCTTTTGACACTGTTACCCGTGTGCTGTTTCACCGTTACTCTGGTATCTTGTCTCACTTCTGCCATCCCGAGTCCTTTTTGCAGGGACCTAAATAAGTGAAGACCATCTTGGCCATTCTTCAGTGAGGGATTTGAAGTCCATTCAGAGAGAAGAACAGACCAAGTCCGCTCTGCCTTTTTTTTTTTCTTCTTGCACTGTAATGCAGAGTAGTGTGTTTTAGCTTTCTGTGTTAGGGAGAGACAGATGTAGGAGCTAATTCTCTGCAGTCTGTAGTACCATGAAGCGCCACAGAAATGTCACAAAGGGGTCCAGGAAAATTGGACCTGGTGTCAAGTGGTGCCTCTGTGTTGGTCAGACACGTAGATCAGAGCTGATGGAGCAGAGAGCCCTTCTGTGTCCTCCAATAGCTCGCTGTTGTCAGCCTGGGAAGGACTCATAATGGCTGTGTCTTGCCTTGGCACCAGCAAAACGGCATTGGGGCATGACCTTGCTCTACAAGGATCACAGAATCACAGAATGGTTTGGGTTGGAAGGGACCTTTAGAGCCCATCTAGTCCAACCCCCTGCAGTGAGCAGGGACATCCCCAACTAGAGCAGGTCACTCAGAGCCCCGTCCAGCCTGACCTGGGATGTCTCCAGGGATGGGGCATCGACCACCTCTCGGGGCAGCCTGGGCCAGGGTCTCACCACCCTCAGTGTAAAAAATTTCTTCCTTATATCCAGTCTAAACCTACCCTCCTTTAGTTTTAAACCGTTACCCCTTGTCTTGGCACATAAGGCCTTGCTAAAGAGGTTGCCCCCATCTTTCCTACAG
>VZTV01094399.1:0-10808 GCA_013400875.1 Anhinga rufa
GGTCGGAATATTGCTTTAAAATATTTTATGATGGAAAAGTCTCTGGATGTTTATCATCCAATTCTGTTGACAGGCAAGTGGGTTTCCCCAACTATTTGTGCAGTTTCACTTATGTCATGGCCTACACCTTATACTGGTAAAAGAGAAAGACGAAAGCAGAGATCCCAAGGAGGATCTGCAGCGGCCCTAGGACTGTCTGTTTCTTAGACTGCAACTTGTTAGCGCTTCTTCTGAGGAACATTTTGCCGATACGCACTTAAACGAACTGTGTATGAAATGAGAGCTCCTTAAGGACTCACATGGCTTCCCAGAAGGGCCACTATGAGGAAACGGAAACCTGTAGAAAGGAGGATGAACACTTTGTGAGACATTACAGAAAGCAGTAAGGCTTCATTTCCAAGTCAAGCCAAAATGGATGGCAACGACTTCATTAACATCTTATTCATGCAAGGCATCCAGCAGCATATGCAGGACATGGTATGTACTGTTGGCCTCATTCTGCGATCTCTGTTGTGAAGTATTATCTCCTTATGTCCCTTCACTACGATATGAACTGTTAGCAGACTTCCAGTGAACTTTTGTTGCTATCTCAAAGCAAGCCACAGTGGCTCTTCTTTTATCTCTCAAAGGACATTTAGGTTTACTAATCGCTTTTCAAAAGGCCAGTTTGCTCCTGAACAAAATTGCTAATGGAGAAGACCATAGTCATGTACTACTTCCATCGTGATCATCTCAATATTGGTATCATCTCACTAATTTTATTCAACAAATGTGAAACACAAGCAGTTTATGCACCTGCGCAACTTTGGTTTTGTGTAGAGAAGTGTCAGTCTGTTTCCATCACCCACATATACACCCACAGCCTGTATATGTTGTGGATTTCTAAGCTGCCTTGTTCACTTTCATAATTTACTGATATTAAGGGAGCTGCTTTATGTACAAGCTTTCAGCTTTGGGGCAATTTCTGGAAGAAGAAAAAAATGATTTAAAGGCACGCGAGGGATCACCTGGCAAGGACAGATTAAAAATTAACATGGGAAGTTTGACCCAACATACCCCTGAAAACCAGTGTCACATAATGGAGCATCCCTTAGGATGAAAACAAATGGTTCATAAATGCAGATTTGAAAATATCAAAATAGAATTGAAGCAAGGAAAGAACTAGAACAGTTTAGGAAATCTTCCTCATGGTGGGGTCTGTTAGCTCCAAAATCTGTTCCAACTGGTTTGCAGGTGACAAGGACATGTTTTTTTCAGCTCCCTCTGCTTTAAACACAGAAGTCAGCAACCCACCTGCACTCCAACTGCCTTCCTGAAAATCCTCGCTAAAGGGTTAACTCCAGCTACTGTTAAAATCAATTTCATTGCAACTTCCCTTGCCTGACTTTCAGAAGTCATCACAGACCAAGTCGCTGTGTCCTGCCAACTGAAGAGCATAAATCAGGAAAGCTGTGAATGTGTAAACTAATTCCAGTGTTAAAAGTCGGTCCTCAGCTCTTCTCCACCGATACCATGCTGTTCCTCGGACCAACGCACTGATTTCCGTAGGGATGATACAAAGAGAGTTGCTGTTAATATAACTGGAGATCACTTCTGCAAGTGTTCCTGTGTATGTGATGGCAAAAACTTTGGAACATTGCAGCTGAAATGGATTTGAGAGTCCCTAAGCTTGCTTTGCTAAGCTGATGCAGAATGCAATCAATACACAGTTTTACTGAAGTTGCAGGTTTGAGCTATTAAATGAGTTATAGAGAAATTTTGCCGTTCATTAACATTACACACGTCTATTCACAGGATTACAGAAAAATTCAGGTTGGAAGGGACCTCAGGAAGTCTCTAGTACATTCTTCTCCTCAAGCCAGGCTTAGCTGTGAGGTTACTTAGGACTTTGTCCCATCGGGTCTCAAAAACCTCCAATAATGGGCATGGCACGACCTCTCTGGGCAACCTCTTCCCTGCCTGACCATCTTCATAGGGAAAAAGGTTTTAGTAAAAGCTTGAGAAACACAATTTCTTGTATGAAATGTGTATCAGAAGGCATTTGTGTAGATTTTCTTCATGATAGCTGGGTTTCTCTTCATTTATTTACCTGTTAGCTGCTCTCCACAGAATAGTTTCACTATTAAGCAGCTCTGCCAGGTTAAAACGAGGTCAGGCTCTGCTGACGAACACGTGGCTGAAATGGTCCTCCACTCCAGCCAGAAATAGGTCATCTCACAACACCTCCCCATTTTTAGCTCAGCTAAAACAAAACAAAAGTTTTTCAGCATTTCAAAGGCAGAATCTTACTTAGCACATTGTAAAACCAGTAGTGTGAGCTGGCAAGCAGGGTGGGAAAGAGTCAGTTAACATGAAGTTTGAGGCAAGCTTATCCCAGTGAAAGGCGGGCCTGTGCTGGCTGTGAAATCTACCTTCTTTCTGGGAAGCTGGTGGGTCAGGAGCGCCTATATGTTCAGTCCCCAAACAGATGATTAGCTCTGTACAGTAGTTGTAAGTTGCAATGTTATCATGACTGTAGTTCATTGATGGTTTTCTTTTTTCCCCCACCAAATTCTAGAGCACAGACCCTGTGCCAAGAAAAGTGAATGCATCACACAACAGGGCTTCGCATTTGTATTGAGGATGACTTTGATTGTTTCCACAACTGTGGGTGGGCTTAACGTACCCCTCCTGTTGCCCTTTCCAGACAGCCTATAAAGGAAAACTACCCCAAACACTTGATTAGAGTTGCTAATTTCATACTCCACAGTTTAAGCAAAAGTTACTCTACTTGTAATCCAGAATTACTTTGCCTGGTATTGTTCTTTTAATGCAATTTCATAGAAACGTGCCTAAAAACCACTCGGACTTAAGCTGGGGTACATCACTGAACATATCAGCATTCAAAAGATCCAACAGTTCAGAGAAAGGCCTTGTACAGCAGTGAATATTATCCTTGACTATTACTGAGCACCAGCATATCCTCTCAAACATCAGACTGGCGCCCATCACGTGGTCTGCTGAAATACAATCTCCATGTCAGGAGATATCACTATCATTCACAAGACGGAGGGCATTACTTAATCAGGTTTCTGGTCTTCCTGCATGCACTTGTTCAGGTGCAAAATGTGGCCTGAATGGCATCTGTTCCCTCTCTTCCTGGGTACAGTTAGGAGCAAGCGTTTGTTTCAATGGAAGGACAAAGGGAAACAAATACGCCTGTAGATTGTTCCCTCCGACAGCACTTAGTGCCACAGATACCAGGGAATTTACCAGAGGCAAAGTCCTGGTTCAAGCTAGCAACTTTTTCTTCCCCCAAGAGAGCATGTGTTAGCATCTACAGCGTTTACAACTTCAGCAGGTCATGGTGGGGATAACTCAAGGCTTTTTCACGAGAAAAAAAGAAGGCATAAACGTGTTGTCGGAGTTGCTGGCTCATTTGTGCCAGTAATAGCTAAAGAGGGAGCTGGGAGGGCAAGAACTGACTCCTTACAGCATAGTTTTGGGGGTGGGGGAAAGCACAGAGTACTGTTTCATTAATAACATCTTACATAAAACACATTTGTTATCTTGCATCTCACTATTAATACTGTAGTTACATGTTCAGCAAACTTGTAATAAAGTCTACAGTTTCAGAGGTACAAAACTTGGCCATAAACAACAGCTTCTCAGCCCTCATTTTTGTAGACAGGCCATTAACTTGATAACAAGTTCAAACATTTCCTTCTTAAATTTGACCACGTTTTGGCAAAATGCATGAATATCATAAGCTCTTTTGTTCTGCATATCATAAAAGCCTTTTTTTTTCTTTTTTTTTACACTTACCAGCCATTCCTCTGTAACGTGGGGAGTGCGCCTGGGAGGGCAGGGGGTGTAAAATCAATCAGGATTCTTCACAGCGCCTGTTGTGAAAACTCCTGCCATCTCTACGAACTCCCCAAGCTTTCGGTTTTCTTTCTTGTGCCTTTTAGAAATCATTATATACTTTGCAAAGGCAAAGAATTGAAACACTCAGAGCTTACTTCTAGGCAGAGTGGGGGTGAAAAAGGAAGGAGTGCGCAAACGACGTACATTTCAGACTGTTTATTGTTGTTATGCTCTGGTTTTACTTTTAATTGTTTTAATCTTTCATTAGATTATTCACATCGTTTAAACTACCTTCCCCCTACAATATTTTAAATTGACGTACTACTTACATGTCAATGGTGCACTGCATATTGTGCCTTTGGCAAGAACCGTACTTAGTCATTTTTCCTCAATAAACGAGTGATAAAACACTGCTGTTACTGTGTACCATAAAAATGCAGTTTATTACCAACCTTACTGCCTGGCATTACCCCTGTTAGTAGCGTAATGGCAATTTACAGACCTGTGCTGCCAGTTACAGGCCAGACCACTGGCCCGCTAATAAACCAAATATACAAGAAAGTCCACCGATATTGGACTTCACACTTTGATCTAGGCTAGACATGAATGCACAGTTCAGACATATAAGATGACACAGTTTTGAGGGCAGAAGCAATTCAGATAGATCCAGACACCAAAATAAATGCACAGAAGGAAACATCAGGGATAGTGCAAATACTGCCATAGCACGTTTTCATCTGCACATTCTATATTCATGGTATTAACATCCTAACTGTCCATTTCAAGTGTTTAACCCTTTCTCATACATAACTTTGTTTCTGTGCTTCTTCTTATGTGCATGCACAAATGTAGGAGGATGGAGGTTCACCCATCTTCATTTTCCTGATCTAGTCTAACACAACGGCAGGAAACGCAGCCGCTGCCTTGGCTCTTACACTCCTACGCAAACATTCTGAGAGACCTGCAGATGTTAGATGACAACTTCCATTAGACTGGTATGGTATTTGACTGCTTCACACATACTTATTTCTTTCAAAACTCCAGGTCTTCTGATAAGATGAGCAAACAGCCACCTCAACGCGGGGGTGCGGGGGGGAGCAAAGAGCTGAGACCACTGCTCCGTTCAGTGGCTGCACCGGTCAGCAGGGCAGCTCCACTGGAAAACATCACAAACTTTCACATGATCACAGAATCACAAAATGGCAGGGGCTGGAAGGGCCCTCCGGAGCTCCCCCCGTCCAGCCCCCTGCGTGAGCAGCACCCCCAGAGCAGGGGCACAGGACCGCGTCCAGGCGGGGTGGGAATGGCTCCAGGGAAGGAGACTCCACAGCCTCTCTGGGCAGCCTGGGCCGCTGCTCTGGCACCCGCACAGCAAAGGGGTTTTGCCTCAGATTTCAGTGGAACTTCCCGTGTTCCAGCTTGTGCCCGTTGCCCCTTGTCCTGTCGTCGGGCACCGCTGAGAAGAGCCCAGTCCCACCCTCCTGACACCCGCCCTTCAGATACTGATAAGCACTGAGGAGATCCCCCTCAGCCTTCTCTTCTCCAGGCTGAACAAGCCCAGGTCTCTCAGCCTTTCCTCCCCAGGGAGATGCTCCATCCCCTGAGCATCCTTGTGGCTCTGCGCTGGNTGCCCTTGCTCCTGTTGGATCCCATGAGGTTCCCCTCGGCCCAGCTCTCCAGCCTGCCCAGGTCTGTGATTAGCCTCCCTTTTGAAGACAAAGAGATATAGATCACTTGAAAGGTAAACCGAAAAAGCCCTAGAGGTCCTGACAACACAAAAGGCCACTATTTTTTCCTTCTCTTTTATACTCACAACTCTATATGCATCAGCACCTCCTCCGGTCTTGGACTTTACCTTTACCAACACCTTCCTTTCCTCTCTTGATTACAGCTCCCCTTTCAGATTTCAGCTTGCTGCATGCATAAATAGCCGTTCCTTTCATTCTTCCTTTTGCACAGAAGCACGACCATGTTGCTCAACTCTTAAACAACTTCTGACTCTCATGCTGATTTAAAGCTGTAGCTCATGACACTTCGTACGTTGGGTATCTCTGGTCTCTCTGCTCTCCATTTTGGTTTAACATTTGGTTCTTGTTGGCCCATTCAGTTAATCTTGTTGCTGTTAAATACAGTAGCCTTTCCCTCTGCAAATCCTGCCATCTGGTCAGGCTTCTACTTATGTTTCAGCAAATCACTTGCTTTTAAAAATCTGGAAGCACATCTTGTCTCCCCTTGTTCGATACTAAATTCCTTACTTGATCACTGAGAAAGTGATACCACTCCATGTAGGGCTGGTTTGTCCCTCATACCCAAATGTACTCCTAAACTGCTGTCCTGATCAAACCTCTTCAAAACTACGGACACACAAAGCAAACCCCAGATCTTTCAGATTGGGTTCACCTCTTTTTTTTTTTTTTCAAACAGACCATATGATAAAACCATGAGGCATCTGGGGATACAGTTTGCATGAAAGCTTCTACACAAAATAAAGCTGTCTTACTGTCTTAACTGGCCAGTATTGCGTGTTCTTGGAATTACTTGTGATGAAACAAACAGCCTCCAAATAAACAGCAAAAATCAGTTGTGTCGTCTACTTTGAAAACATTTGCTTGAAATAGAGCAATTAGTAATTCGTCAAACAAACAGTGACAGCTGATAACTGCTGCTGATACACTGCCTGGCATTACTCTGATGTTTTAGGATCGAAAAATAGACAGTAATGTACATATATTTCAACACTTTGTGCATTACTAGCTATCTCTTTCAAGACTCAATATGCTATCAGAATTTTAACTGAACGCCCTCTCTTTCTTAACATCATTATTCTGTAAACATGCCATTATGATAATTTAGAATATAGCATTAGCCCCAGCTGTTGCATAGATAATAACCTTAGGCTGGCAACAAAAGATACAGACAAAGGTCTGTGGTCAAGATTCTCAAGTGATGAAGCATCTGTACGTGAGGCCAAAGATTTTTAGATTATTAAGACTCCAAAGATTCAGAGTCATAAACTGAAGAGCTAATTTCAAGAGCTAATGCCCTGATGAGTTAGGAATTGAGAGCCACGGAACACGTTTGATACAGGTATGACCAGCTGTTAAAGGAAAACTACAACAGCTTTAAGCAAGTGATGGAAAGGTACGGGGTACTAAGCCCTTCTCCTAGCTCCCAGAGAAAACGCTTTTATCATACACTGTTGTTCTCCAGTTGAACTGGCCTTCACCCAGGGTATGACTTCAAATCATTCCCGTGGAGATAGGTCCATGGGTGAGTTATCACACTGCGCAGCTCCAGTGAGACAAAAAGAAACAACCATGGTAAGAGGAAAGAGATGGGTCCATCCCCTGCCCCAGGTGCCGAGGTGCACAGCACGTCAGCAGCCACATTTTTTTCTGGAAAGCTGCTGTATCTGGGCTGGCCCTGCTTGGTGACCTCGTCAAGGGTGAGCGCCTCGTGCCAGCGTGCGTGGCTCTGGCTGAGATCTGATGCAAGACTGCAGAAGCCTTCCAGCAGTTTTCATGGGGTCTTCAGGGCAGGCTGAAGTTGTTTTTATCCTCTGCGCTTTTAAAAGCTGCAGTTATTTTATGAAGTTAAATAAAATGAAGTTAAATAAGACTTGATTTCCCTTGCAGTTATGGTATCGTAACAATGGCTAAGACATTATATTAAGAGATGTATTTTCTACATTCGTTTTTCTTATTTTCTTACATGTTTATCTTTTCTCTGTAAATCACAGAATGTATGAATCACTTGGCAGAATATGACTATCTCCAGTCTGAAGCACAGGAACTAGAAGTAGGAAAATAAACCTCAAAGTTTCTTTTCTGATATAGATGTGAGATTTAATTTAGGAGAATGCCAACGGAATAAAGCTGCTACTTTTACCCTTCAGGCACACAAAATTCATCATTAGAGAAATTATCTGAAAGCAATATAGGCTTAAGATGGAAAATTCTTCGTGGGACAAACAGGGAAAAGAACAGAATCAGTTTAAAGCTAATCACAGCCTGAGATCTGAGAGAGAGAGAGAACAGTACATAGGAGGGCAGCAAAATAATTGAAGAGTCCTGGGACAGGACTCTTGTACACGTACAGGACAGTACCATAAGTTTTATTAACACCTGACCTAGGGCACTGCCTATAGGATATGTGAACGTCTACACAGCAGTGGATAATTTTTGGGTAAGCACATAACTGTTAGTGAAATTGCCTTTGGAAATTTCAGCCTACAATAGGCTACAAAATGCAAACATTAAGCCTCCTCTAGAAATCCTCACAGAAGGTATGTGCAAACAGCATTACACATATTTTGCCTTGATTCTAAATTTCTTCGACATCACAAGAAGATCTCTTCCCCTAAGGATCTGGGGATTATAGCTCTATGTTTGGCATAGTTGTATTTGCTTTAGAAATTAACCTGAAAAATAGATTCCCGGTCCTTTTTACAAATAAAGTAACTTTTACATTGCTGTTTACAGATAAAATGTTGCTACTAGCTCAAGCTCAGACTCGGAAACTGTCCTTTCGATTGCTTGTAAGTACTACCCTGACCCATTACACAGCTATTCTTCATAATGAAGGAAATCCCAGCTCCTCAACTCCATCTCTACATTGGAAGCAGTAGCCCTTAATCAGATGTGAAATGGGCAAAGCAATGCATTAATGTCACTCGAACTGCACAGAACAAGAGAGATGAATTAACATGATGAGTATTTGCTGCTCTCAAGGCAGCAAATTGCAGGCTGGCTGAATACAAATAAAGAGACAACGCGTTACAAAAGATGGCTGATTGGTTATTCTTGACTGCCAAAAAGCTGTTCAGGATGCACCGAGAGGAGAGAACATTTCTGCAGCCAGAAAAAATGATTTCTGATGCTGATAAGAAGAAAGGAAAAGAATCACTCCCTCCTCCCTGAAGCTTAAAACTACCGAAAGGTTCTGGTGTTAAAAACAAAGAAGAAATCACATGGAATCCAATTAAAGACAGATTAAATTAGTCAGTTGCATGTACTTATTGATGAAAAATATGCTGTTTGGTGGCTTGGGAATTACTTTAAAATGCATATTTTAAAACACCTTCATCGGACTTTGTATTCTTGCTTATGCTTCTTCCCAAAGATCAGAGTAACACAGCTTAAGTTTGGGTTTTGTTCATGTGCTGCATATAAAAGGTTGTTTCAATAACCTCACTGAAAAGGCACTGTAGCCTTTTGTTAGGAACACATCTGAGGAGAGCAATTTCTTTTATTTTAGCCAAAGATAATGTTTTAAGTCATTCTTTTTTATATCTGTTTGGAAGAAACACTGCTAATTTCACTGGAGTCTTCTCCCGCAGTGCAGTATTAGAAGCTGCCTGACAGTGGCTCTACATCCAATTTTGAAAACCTTGTATGAAGGGAAGGAACCAAGAAGAAAATGGGAAGAATACTGCATCCCCAGATGCTAGAAATTCTGGATTTAAACCTTGCATCCACTCCTACCAAAGCCTGAAGAAAACCACAAATATCTCTCTAAAGAATTGTTATTTCTAGGCTTCTCTGTACAAAGAGAGGTGGAAATACTTAGGCAGTCACATAACTTTAGGACACCAACATACCCTATGCAGGGCACTTCCACTGCACAAGCATGTTCTTGGCAAGTTCAGCAGCCATGGTACACTTGGTGATTAAACGGAGTTGGCCAGCAGGATCCTAAGCAGTGCCAACCCACTTGGGCTAAGTGCAGCATGACGGTGCCCAGACCCACCGTGACTCTGGGCAGAACAGCGAACTCAGCCTTGCAGCAACCCGACTCTGACAAATGATGTCTTCAAAGCACATAAATAAACTTTGCTAATAATAATACATGTATTTATAATGCATCCTTCCTCCAGGAATCACAAAGCGCTTTACGAATATTAATGCATTCTCTGGAATAGACTTCTTGTTTAGCAATCCCAGGATTTATATCCCAGTACAATTGGCGAACAACATTTCACTTGAAAAATAGGTACTTCGGTAGCATCATCACTTGCTGGTTTAACATAACTACTCTGTCTTCCTTCAAACTAGCATTTAGACACAATCCGTGTGCTTTTTGAAAGAATAAAACAGCTGACTTCTCATCTCTGGCTTAAAGGCTGTTGGCTAGGTTGAATGAAAAGGCTATTTCACTACAATTGATAACAGCCAGGAATAAGAGCTATCTCACAGTAACATCTGGGAATACATGAATACCCTGGATTTCATCCTGTTCTTTCAGAGATAAAATTCAGCTGAAGCTGTAAGGCCATAAATCCGGGTAGAATAACTGGACTGTATTGCCAAACATGTTTATTCTCTTCGTGCCACCTCTCTCTCTTAATGCACCTAAGCTTTAAAACTAAAGGGACATCTGCATCATGATTTACTGACATCATAGTCCGTTTCAGCAGAGTGATTAAGTCTCCAGAACTATTTGGACACTAGATTGGTTGCTATTGCCCATTTTTATACCCAGAAAATACAATTCACCCTCAATTATTTTTCCTTATGCCCAAAGAGCGTCTGATCTAAACAAAGTGGGTTTTTTCCATCATCTCATTGACTGGTGTGTTTTCTAGCCAGCCAACCACAGGCACAAAAGCCAGTGTTTTCTTTATGACCAACACTTGATGGCCTTGAAAAAACCTGCAACAGCAGCCTGTGGGAAGTCTGGAGAGATCAAAGGAACAATTCAAGTTTGTATTCATTCGAGTGCCATCCTATGTCTAGCACTGTCTGGAGTGATGCTACAATAACTACATATTACTACTGCGTTCAGCGAGCACAATAACAGAGCTGCGGAGGCCAGTAAACAAAAAGCACTGTGCTGCACTGAGTGCTCTATCTCTGTCAGCAAATTGCCAGGTAACCCCAGAGAACAAAAATTATATTGTGTACATCGAAATAAGTTTCTATCCACAACCTCAAATGATCTAAAAGCATTATACCAATGCACAT
>VZTV01094402.1:0-16206 GCA_013400875.1 Anhinga rufa
TGTTTTTATTATTGGAACTGGCCACAGTATCACCTTAACTGCTTTCAGAATCTTCAATGCTGTTTTATTTTGTAGGCTTGCATCCACCTGGACTTGGGATTTTCATACCAAAATACCTTCTGCCTTTCATTTACCAGCTTGTGTGGTTTCACAAAAATGATTAATCATTCTGTCCTATACAAAAACCATAATCTGTAATGATAGTGTCAGAAATGAGTGGCAGTTTGTGAAAAGTAGAACACGCTGAAGGAATGTCTCTATTCTTTGTTTACAATTAAATACGTGGTGGGAGGAAAAAGTGGATCACCATGTTCTTGTGCATAGTAAATGATAATTGACATATACAGCAATCAACTGCCAGGCCTAGAAATAAGCCTATGTCTTCTCCATAATCAGACAAAGCCTGCGATCACTCTTTTCAAATTCTGTTGTGACTCTTTCTCATTCTGTAGGGACAGAGGCCACTCTATTTCAGTGGAATCCTTGAAAATCCAAAGTGACTTCTTTCATCAGGAACACCACAATTTTGCTGCATAGCTGAATTCCCTGCCTTTCAATGTAGAGATGTTCTGTACTGAGTAATGACCAGTATTCTGGTAATGACAAATAATGACTTGGATTCTGTGCAAGTGCATTCATTTTATCCCTGCTTGAGACTTCCTTCACATGTATGTCCAACTGACAGATTAACACAGGATATAGTGTCAATAATTTTTCTTTTCAATGGAATGTGGATCATTTGTATGCTACATATATAGCTTATTATAACATCAATGTAGCATATCACATGGATCTATCAAAATTTAATATAGAACTGTAACTGTAAAAGTATTTGTGCAAGAAAAAAAATTTTAACATCTGGAATAGGTCCATATGCTGACAAACATACAGAGCATATGAAATGGGCATAAGTGTATGGATATTGACTTTGTAAGTGGGTATGTAAGCATCCAGACTATTCAGTATATGCAATTTCTAGAAGTGCTCAAGTGTACTGAGGTATTGTGCTTATGGTCAGGGCTGAGCATCTGAAGACAACAGAACGGCAAATGAAGGCTTTGTTGGTCTTTTACAGCAGGTGGGCTTTCTTTCTGCCTAGAAAAGATCTTTTACAGATATTTTACATGTAATGATAGGATGATCACTTTAAGTATGAACATATATCAAAGCTATGATTGATACCATTGGTTTTCCACAGGTTCTTGTGAGAGATTTGACAAGGAAGATACAGTACAGCCCTGTACTATCTCTGAGCTTTTTGTCTTGCCTTGTGGTGATGTCATTTTGCTTCTAGTTCTGCTCAGACTCATATGCTAACTTTACTTCCATTCACATCAGCAGGAAAGCTAATGGTAATAATGCTAAGAACATATGTAGGTCTTGACAGGATATTAGTCTGTGTGTGCACAGGATGAAGTGAACATAAGTCCAGGCTTTCAGCATGTTAATTTTACTTGGTGTTTGTGCAGGCTAACAAATTCTGACTTCTGTTTCCACTTCTCAGACTTGCGAGCAATTAAAATAGTGGCAGACATCACTTCACTACAGGGGTAATGAGACCAAATCAGGTCATAAGTCATTTGAGACTACACTGATATATATGATTAGTAACGTGTGAAGTAATGCTTCACAAATTTATGAAGCAGTTTTGCAATACCTAGAGGGCGGCCACATCCAGCTCATTGACTCTTGTAGAGGATCTCTAATCAGTTACAAAGCCACAGCATCTCTTTTATTCAGCAATTAAAATTAGAATCCTCCAGAATTAGACTGGTACAAGGATTTTAAATCTGTACTCAACCTACAAATATAAGTGGCATCCTTAGCTGGTTTGTTGGCCACAGAATATAATCATAAATTATTTTTTCTAATTTAGCAGTTGTATTTTTTACTTTTTGGAGTGATCTGTAAACAGGCTGGGTTTTTTCTGCATTTTTTTATATTCAAATTTTGAATCTTGGAGGATTTTAGCAATTCTATACAGGTAATGTCGTCCCTTCCTCCCTTCTCAAATATTCCTAAAAATAGCATTAGTGAAAATAATTTATTGTTTTTCAAGAAAAATGCCCTTGCCTGGTTTAAATCATAATCTGTTCAGACACTGCCTTTCTCACAGCCTGAGAGATGTTGATAACTTTTGCATTGCACCATTACGATGTCATCCAAAGAGACAGCAAATATTGCAGATTAATGCTGCCAAAATTGAAGTAATTACTCTCTGAAAGTGACAGGCACGTTATTAAGGCCATATGGCATTATACATAGTTGGTGTAATAAGTAATAGGAAACAGCAGTATTTCTAGGACACGAAT
This sequence comes from Anhinga rufa, assembly GCA_013400875.1. Taxonomy (NCBI): domain Eukaryota; kingdom Metazoa; phylum Chordata; class Aves; order Suliformes; family Anhingidae; genus Anhinga; species Anhinga rufa. Next base: position 2,313 of record VZTV01094402.1, read on the forward strand.
GTTTGGTAACACAAACTTGACTAAGAGTCTTAGTATTGTAAATATATGCATTTCTTGCCAGGAAACCAAGGAAACCACCTATCCTAAGGAGGGAAATCACATCTCCTTTCTAGCAACAGAAAATATTTGTGAGCTTGAGGTAAAAGTGACATTTGCCATTTCTTTTCTGGTCAATTGAGACTAAGAATGGTCATTATAATCCATAAAGGCAGGCTAGCTAAATCATTCTATAAGGATTTTTGTTCTGGTTGCAGTCTGAGTGCACAGTGTATGTAAGTGATACAAAATTACCTCTTATTATGAAGGACCTTCAGGGAAACTGCAGAGACCTCCACCGTCCTGGGCAGGCTGGTGAGCTGGGAGGACAGGACAAGTTTCTTGTGGAATCAGAGCAGCTGTGGATGCAGTACCGTTGTCTTTCTGATCTGGTCTTAGCACCTGTGGAATAAATAAAAGTAAAAGCAGTGAGCTTTACTTGTTTCAGATGGGTCTTGTACTGCTCTACATAGAGTGCTGGTTCTGAGAGAATTTTAACGCTGTAATGATATAAATGCATTGGGACTGCAATTTCTCCGGTCTCTGCAGCAAGTCTGACCTTATAATGACAGAGAAACTAAACACAGAAAAGGAAAGCTGAGTCAACCGCTAGTGAACAGACCAGCCTCACACATGGGGCACAGCACACTGCTCCATGAGATGTTTCTCAAAATTAAATTTCTCATCTCTTCCTCCTCTTTTGCAAATGAGACAGCAGAAAGATGGAAATTTCAGGGCTGTTTTTTTTTCCATCCCTTGTATCTGACTTTCTTCTAGGCAAGCTATCTTCTGCTTCAATCTAGGTAACTGAGTGAAAAAAGAATACCTATGCCTATGTCAGATTGGACAGCTGAGCTAGCACTTTTCCACTTGTAAAATCAGGCTAGTTATTTAGCCTGGGAGCTGTGAGGATCATTTAACTACCATTTATAGAGTACAAAAGAGCTAATATGAGTTAGACACTTTATATTCACAGTATCTGTGACCTTGCTAACTTATGCTCCTCTTCAGCCCTAGAAATTGGTTAGACTTGTGAAAAGAAGAGAAAAGAAATATTTCTAAGAATTCTTTTTCACTTGTACTTGAATTCAAGTTACTAAGTGGTCACGTACCTGACTCTGCTCTCTCAGGGCTTCAAGATATTATATTGTTCCATCAGAGATGCCACAATGAAAACCCTCTGATGCTTTTTTGGTAGGTACCTCACGCCACTGATACTTCATGTGTTTCAGTTACAGTGTTTAATCATGCTTCTAACATGTATTCTTTTTGGCATCCTTTCAACTCTTCTGTAGGCACTTAAAACGCCAAATGTTCTATTTTTTTAAATGCAAGAAAATGGAGACAAATGTACTTTTCATATGAAAGAAATTACAGAAGGACAAATTCATAGATGCCACTGCTCTGTAATTTGAATGTAGTTAGATCAGAAATTTAAACTTAACCCAAGGCTGCTCAAAGTAATACTAGTGAGAGCAAATATACACAGGCAGCTTGGCTTGTTTTATTGAACTTGCAGACAACAGATTATCATTTTAATCCTATTTGCATATTCTGAGAAACAAAATTGTCCTTTATCTGGCTTGTCGTATCCTGACTACATCCACTTTGAATTCAACATGGTGATGTGTTGCTCAGAACTGAGGCAGAGAATAGCAATTCCTCTGTTCTTGGTAAGTCAGAGAGGGGAAGGAAAGCTTCCATTAGAAGTGTCTACTCTGGTAGGACTTTCAGTCCTACATGTAATGAGTAACACTGCTGTTCCACTTGAGCAGGCTGTCGAGTTAAATATGTTTCTGGAATGATGCTTCTGGCACAGCCTGCTTAATGCATATGCAATACATGTATTCAAGTAAAATAAAAATTAAATAAAATGTGCAGTGAGTGTGCAAGTAGAAAAACTTATGCCGTTTTTATGGCTAACGTTGATGAGCTTGGGTGTTAAGCTGTATTTACCCAGAGCAGGAGGAGAGGCCCCTGGTGTTTAGAGCTGTAGCACTAGTACAGCCAGGGTTCCTGGAGACGTAAAACAGAAAATGTGAGACTACGCACCTATCCCCTTGGGAATAAAAGGCAGAGTGACAGATGGACTGTAATTGTTCCAGCCTAAGGACAAAGGAAGGACATATTATGGTCTTCTTGCTAACGCAGACATATCTGTGGAAATAAATGGCAAAACCTGCGTTGTAAGCTGTATGACAAAGAGCCTGACTTTGAGATCCAGAAACATTTGAGTGAAGTTAAAATGCCCACAGATGTCTATAAGTTTTGGACCTGTCTTTTCACAGGTGCACTGACGTTTGTTCTAGCTTTTAGCAACTGGTGACCAGAAACTGATACAGATGCTCTTTTACAACTGATGTATGGGCCTCCCTCTAGCTGGGAAAAGCCAGAGTTGACACGCTAGGAGCCTACATGAGCTACAAAGATGGGAAAGTGCCTCCTGTGTAATGCTGTTTTGCCTTGTCTATGTTAGAGGGTTTTACTGAGCACCTCCTGTTGTTGAAACTGGGGCTAATCCCTACCTAATATAAGATCCTGTATTTCTATTTCACAGAGGTAGTAACTGCACAACAGCCCCCTATTCCATTTCAGGTATGAAAAATGCTTGCATGAGGCAGACCAGTGTCTGTTTACTGTTTAGCAAGTGAATACTTAGTGTGCTGGAGGGCATGATGAGGAAGGGAGGAAACAGAAAACAAGATTGGAAGAGCAAGGACATCTGCTGCTTAAAGACAAATCTGATGTAATTGGAGTAACTGAAATGTGGCCAGTTCAGGAACAGGCTGTAATATTACATTACTCAGATACAGAGTTTATGGACAGGCAATTCTCACTGAGAAAGGAGAAGGAGATATGACAGTATAAACGAGGAAGGGCATTATGCTGAAAACAGAATAACATTCACATGGATGGCAACTCAGAGACACCTTGAACTTGAGGCTAAAGACTGAAATGGTAAAATGATTATAATAGAAAACAATTACTGATCTCCCAGGGCTAGGTGAAAAGACAGATCAGGAAATATTTATGCAGATGGAACACTGTACTTGGGCTAGGACATTGATCATATGAAACTGCAATTACTCTGACATTGACTGGAATGAGAATTACAGAGGGACTTAGGAAGCTGAAGCTATGTTTATTGACAGATTTTTTTTTATCCTGCAGCTTGACAACCAATAAGATTAGAGGCCATCTGGGAAAAGTTGCAATGGTTAAGTGAGGGGACACATCTGCTGATGCCCGTGCTCAGGTTGGAATAATATTAGCTGAAAGTTAAGATGGAAGGAAATTGATGTTGAGTGTGAGCATAATTCTGATTTCCAGATGTGGAGAACTTCATGCCCTATTGTACTCCTGGAGTCATAACTTTTGGGTGAATTGAAGTGGATATCATTTTATTGGATGACATACCCAGTGGTTTTCGAGGCTGTATGTCCTGACCTAGGTTTGAAATGGAATCACTGACCCAAATGGGTTTTGATTTTCTTTGTCTTAAACTTTTAAGAATATATAGTTGCTGTAAATATGATTTCTGACCAGGATCAAGGAAGTAGACAGCAAGTATCTGGCAAAAATTGCAAAGGCTTAGCTTTTGTAAAGGGCAAATGAAAAGGACAATTATGCTTGTCAATTGGGGAACAGATTACAAAATATTGGAAAATGACAGGCCTGGAGCACAATTTAAATCACAGTTTGTTTTGATTAGACAAAAGGAAAGAACTTGGCATTTTTAAAGGAAAATGTGAAGAGGTAGTCTAGACAAGACATTGTGAAGCAGTTCCTTCTAATGATCAAATATTAGATTGAGGTTAAATAAACAGGATTTACTGTCACTGTGACATGTTACTCCAGTTATAGTAATCACATCCAACAAAAATACAACTTCTGAAGCTTAGCATCAGTAAAATATACCATATATATATGCAGATTATTTTGTAGTAAAACAGCAATGGACAATGACTTTTTGGACCTTTTTATTTTGCCTGCTAGTCATATTATTTCTGAAATAATTGAGTTGTGCTGTGGCACCTGTCTTTGTTGGAACTAACTGATTTTCTCACTAAAAACAGTTAACTCATCATTTGTTTGGTGTATTGTTGGGGTTTAACCTGGCAGGCAGCTGAACACCACACAGCCGTTTGCTCACTCCCCCCTCCCACCCCAGTGGGATGGTGGAGAGAATCGGGGGAAAAAAAAAAAGTAGAACTCGTGGGTTGAGATAAAGACCGTTTAATAGGACAGAAAAGGAAGGGGAAATAACAACAACAACAACAACAACAACGACAATAGAATATACAAAATAAGTGATGCACAATGCAATTGCTCACCACCCACCGACCGATGCCCAGGCAGTTCCCGAGCAGCGGTCACCACACCCTGGCCAACTGCCCCCAGTGCATGCCCCAGTACTGAGCATGAGGTCATACGGTATGGAATAGCCCTTTGGCCAGCTGGGGTCAGCTGTCCTGGCTGTGCCCCCTCCCAGCTTCTTGCTGGTGGGGCACAAGAAGCTGAAAAATCCTTGACTAGTGTAAGCACTACTTAGCAACAACTAAAACATCAGGGTGTTATCAACATTACTCTCATAATAAATCCAAAACACAGCACTGTACCAGCTACTAGGAAGAAAATTAACTATCCCAGCTGAAACCAGGACAAGCCAGGACAGCCTTGTATTTGCTTTGATGATTTTGTGACCGTATGGGGGTAAATCCAACAAGCTGACATTGAAGAAATGAATCTTTAAAACCTCATCAGATGGCTACAATATAAATCTAAACCAATATACAATCAGTAATATTATATAATCAATACATAATACCGATAGTAAGGCTATAGATGGGAAGTATACAAAGAATGTAAAGAGTGTTCAAAGAAACTTCCCAAAAGCAAACTGTGTGAGTAATTACTGGCTAATAGGAGAAAAGTCTTCACTCTTTATATTGATCAAATAGTGCAATAATGTTTAACAGTAACACTTTTTATTGTGCATGTGATAATACACCATAAAGCAAATATGAATACTAAATCTGTTATGTCTGTCTTTGGATTATTGTAAGAGAGGATGATATAAGTCTAATGGAGAGGTAATGCTAACCTCTTCCATGTTGTTTTCATTAACGCCGTGGCAGCGTGCTTCCATCCAGGTGACACACACTGAGGTACCCAGTGTTGACACATATTTTCAGTTCATTAAAAGACTAAAGGCTGCGTTTAATTTACATGTTATGGATGAAATAGAAGTTGCCACTCTCCTTCATGACAGATTGCAACAGCTACCCAAATGCAAGTGCAATCTTTTTGAAGCCAATGGAATCATTCAAAAGTTGGTTCCTCAAAAAACCTGTTAGTGTCACTTATTGTCTAACTCATTTGAAGGCACTGACAGACAGGGCTGGACTTTGGCCATCACGAAGAACTTCATTGCCCCTTAAGATAAAGAGAGATCCTAAGTGGAGGCTGGTTACATCCACAACTACCTAAAACTGGACTGGCTTTTGTAGATGCACAAGAATTATTTCTAGAAAAGCAATACCTGTCCTCCACCCTCTGGGTGATGTGAATTTACTCCACAATGCTCCAGGCTAAGCTAACGTGACTTTTCAGCTTCTTGGCTTCAAATAAAGTTTAGCCAGCTTGCTTGGAGCGCACACAGACTATGCTCACATTTACTTGCAAAATACCTCCTTGACATAGTGTGATCTGGCATAAAGCTATTGAATGTAGGGTGTACTATCTGCAGTGCTTCAGTGTAAGCCTGGAGGACACTATAACCTTGAAGGGACTGGAATTTATATGTTTGGGAGATGGAGGATTGGGTCATATGGAAGTACCTAATGCCACCCTGCAAAAAGACTTGAGGAGTTGTTCTGTCTGTGTGGTAGAAGGAGTTTAGACTGACAAGGCAGGGATAAAGACTTTTTCTATGAGATGCAGATGACGACAGAGTTACATGGCTCAGACAGACCACTGAAATCATCACACATACCTATAGAAGTAAAATCACAAAGATGCAGAGAAGGCCCTATTCCAACAGTCCATCCTTACATAATCTGTCCTGCAGAAGTCTTAAAATTCACAAGATATAATTTACAGAAAGACCCTTGCCTTTTCTTACATTGACATACGGTTTTTGACTAACTGGTGGTGTATATTTGTAATGATGTAATGAATATTTGAAGTAAAAAATGTCTCTCGTGGGAGCTTCTGCGAGCTGTTTGCCAGGAATGTTCATCATTACTTTTGAAACATTAACTCTTTTGACTGGTCAAAGGGTAGATGTTATATTCCTCCACTCATTCTGCCAGATTCTTGGTTGGTAAAAATCAGCATATATCTTTTGGATTGAGATTAATGGGGCAGCATCCATTATACCACACATGGATCTGTCATGGTAATTTAATAAATTTATAACTCTTATATTTCCAGAATAAATATGATTTTGAAATGTGGTTATCATTAATACCTTTTCATAGCCACACCAAATTCAGTATATCTTTCAGCAGTCCTGCCTGGATATTCCCTCTGTAGAATATTTATAGAACTTGAGCAAAATGAGGGAAATATACCGTTTCAAAAGAATTTTTTGTGCATATGCATTTTGCAGGCCACAGAGTAAGAGTTTCAGGTATAGGCACATAATTCCTACTGTTTCTTCCAGAAGGCAAGTTCAGGAGCGATGGGAGTAGGGTGAAAGGGTTGGCTGAGAATGAGGCAGAGGAGGATTCACAGAACATACCCAGGATATGCTCTAAGGATAGCACAGTAATTGATGTGATCCATCTATGAAGTTGCAAGGGGGAAGAGGGATACGACACGAAGGGGTAAGAGCATGGAGGAGCGCTGCTAAGCGGCATGTTTAGAGCCACAGCACTGGTACAAGAATATTGTGCATTTCACTGTGGAGGTGCCTGGGGGGAAGGTGGTCTCTTCTGCATAATCAAGTTCTTTCTAATGTACAAGCTTTTGAGCATATTTTCCCATATAACATTAACATACAGCTGCTGAATGCCAGCTAGAAATGTGTTGTTCTTTCAGCAATATGCAGATGTGATTAGTGCTAAAAATAATACCTAACTGAAAGCTCTGGAAGCTGTGTATCTTTCCAATAATTTGTCTTTCTTTTAGACACCAAAGAAACAGTGAAAATAGTCACAGAAGCAAGAGCTTAGGTATATTCCTTCTGTTGTCTTCAATGTAATTTTAGTCACTTAGCTCTAGCAAGCTGTTTTCTGAATTTCTTCCCCCCTCCCCTAAATGCCTTGTCTACATTTCTGAGTATCTTTTTTGAGGTTTCTTATTGATGCAAAGGGAATTACTGCCACCTCCTGGTCAAGCGACAGAGAATAATAAAATTCCTCCACCCACTCATGAGCCGTACAATCACCCCATGCCGTGGAAGCAAGGATTTTCAACGGGGATCCCCATGGATTAGGAGCAGGCCATCCCAGTACAATTATTATACCAGTTATTTATCTGACCATTCAGAGAAAGGGAACACTTAACTCACTGTATGTTGGCAGCCTGGTCCAATGGGTCCTGACTAGTCTGAGATTTGTACATGGTCCCATCATCGGTGTAATATGTGAGTGGAGACAAGTCAATTATCTGAGCTATAAAAGGAAGACAATTTAAGCATTCTTTCATTAGACAATGTCTTAGACTTCTTCAGCAATATCCCTTACACATCAACAACACTCCTTTGTGTTACAGATCAGCATAAATTGTGTCTGTACTTTTATTTTTGCTTCCTGAAGTGATCATTTCAGCACAGACCATTAAATAGCTTAAAAATCAGTTGGGGTGAAGGGCTAAAAGCACAGCTGAAGGTCATCAGTTCCTCTCAACTAGTCATATATTGCCAGTAAATGCCTTACGTTTTCTTTATTGTTGAAATAATATTCCTGCGACTGCATGTGAAAGGGGACAAAACAATTGCCTTTGATTTATTGGGAACAAGCATTTCTATAAGGCATTTATGTTTCCCCTAAGAATCTAATCTTTGGTATGATTACATCTTCTGTGATCTTTCTTCATCAGAAAATTCTGGCTTATATAAAAGCCCATTTAAAGATTTATTTATCCAAACACCAGTTTGGAATTATCATCTCCTAATTTTTATCTTCCATTACCTTGCCTTCCTTGTGACCTCTGAGTTCATAGGCAGAATTAATTAAAAAACCACTTAAGTAGCCACCTTCAGAGTGAATCTGCCAGCTAGTGAAATATAAAGGTTGATCTTCTAAATGCTAGTATGCATTGTATATTGTGTTGTCCGGAAAAGACTAATAAGTAAGGAGGCAAATCTGGAAAGTACCACTACAGCATTTTGAGAGTTTGACTTATGTTTTACAAGAAAAGAATCCTTTAAAAATGAGGCCAGAGGCCTGCAGCCATGCACAGCATTTGATATAACATTTAGATTCATTGCGCTTGTTCACATCCTGTCTGTGCTCTAATTCCACACGTCTCTCAATGGACTCTGCATGCAAGAAAAATTCTAGCCAGAAGTTGACATTTCTCGACAACAAGACTAGGAAAAACATTTAATCTTATTTTTGTTTATTCATAGTTTCCATTCATATTTACAATGAAGTGCAATAGTCTTTTCCTCCCCACTGTGTAGTCTGCAGGACTTTCAGGATAAAGGACTTTGTGTTTAATGGTCTTCATGTTCTTACTTCTTAAAAGAGCAGAGAGTAATTGATGGCATTCTTTCTCATACTCAGTAGGCCTCTGCTCATCCCATTAACTGTTTCTAGTAAATAAATGATCTCAGAGCATTTTGTTATGCCCTGAAGATGCACATGTTTGTATCCTATGTATTAGCCAAATGTTCCATAGTGCAGGAAAAACAAATGCAGCAGAACGGATAATTGTAAAAAGCCTATCAACAGGAAATAATTTAGAAGAAATCAAACCTGACCCTGGTAAATTTGGAGATTTTTAGATTATCTTCAGTAGACATACAAGACAAATGCAGATTAAGATTTTTGACCTGTCTGATATAAAGCCTGCCAACAGCAGACAGCAAAGCAGGAATGGTAGCAGATTTAATCATGGATTTTGCCCACATTCAGCAGACCAGCAGGGCACTCATTTCAGAGACTCTTAAGATTATTCTTTACCCCCTGTGAAATTCACTTTCTGCTTTCTGGTTCACTGACAGCATCTGAAGATGCGTTCTGATCCAGTGTGGTGCCACTAACAAAGAAATTCTCTCTGGAGCTCCTCAATGACAGAAATTGCAAAAGATTTCACTTCTAACCTGGCAGTTGATCTTTAAACTCACTTCAGAAAAACACTTGCCAACCTTGCTGAGCTGGGAGTCAGTGAACAATTGCACTTGGTTTCCTGTTCTGTTCTACAGTACCCTGCTTTTCTGTTGGTCAAAAGACAAAACCAGTGAAGACAGCAACAGGTTTCATCTTAACAGTTTTCACCCTTCAGGTTTACTGTTAAGACTATATTTTTCTAAATCTCTAAACAGTACAGGGCCATCATGTATAGTAAGCTCCACAGTGTTCTTTTCTACTGAAAAAGAAATCATTATTGTTATAATCTTTTCACAGGGTCCTGCACCTTAGCTGAACCTCATCTCCCCTCATTTCCCTTCAGCTTTCCCTCCCCTCCCCTGAGGTGTAAAACTGAAGGCCATGATCACCGCACAGAAGATGATGGATGGTACCAGACAGTTTTCACTACGCCTTTGGCAGAGGCACGAGCAGAACTGACAGGGTAGGTTAGCCATCTGCTCATTGTGCGTTTTGTCACAAAGTCAGCCCAAGTTTACCAAACAGCATTCAATGGTGGGATAATGTGTGCCCTCCAACTTTGCACTGAAGCAGATGAGAAGTGCTGGCATGAGCTGTTTGTTCAGATGTAGGGCCCTGAGCTACAACAGGGAGGCAGCGGTAAGCCCCTGGCAATGGTAACATCCTTAGCTGCCAGCAGCCGCCTTCATAGTAATTGCAGTGCCTATGGCTGCACCCCTCAACTGGCCACCAGGAAAATCCTTCTCTGTGCCCAGAGTTCCAGAAAGGCGAATACCAGATTTTACTAAAATCCGTCAGAGTGAAGTTACACAACACAGAGAAAGCAGTACACCAGCTCATTTCTACTGAAACGAAGGACAGCCTGCTTCCCCCACTCCTCACTCTCTGCTTTTCTCCATCACCTTGTACTGATTCACTGAACCTTGCTGTCAGCTGATTCAGCTTGCTAACTGAACAGGAAACACACCAGCAAAAGAATGAATAGATTTCTGCTGAGTTAGTCAGTTGAATCAGCTCACAGCAAAGTCGGATGAGTGCCAAAACCGGCACAGGATGGGGCTAGAACCATGCAGCTGGACATCTTTTTAGCTGCAGCAGTGGCTCTCCATGTGCGCTGTGTACCCTTGCTCTTAGGCAACCAACCCATTTGACCTTACATTTAAGCATACATTAACTGCTTTGCCAAGCAGCATCTAGAATCTAAGGAAGAGATTTTCAGGGAACTAAATTAAATGAACAGAAATCTGTTGGTTTCTGTAGAATTTTTGTCTAGGGAAAGACTAGACAAGAGCTAAGGATTTCAGTGTTGCAGGACATGTCAATCACAAGGGTGGATGCCAGCCTCTCTCTTCTCACCGTCATATGTATAAAGTGATGATGTTTTGTGGTTCTGCGAAGACAGTTATTTATTAAAAATCTCTTCCATATAAGATAGAAGATTGTGAAGAAACTATAAATAGAAATAAAGAATTTATTGTTTTATAATCTGGCATACTGTCATCATTGTTCTACAACATCCCATATTAAATCACACTGTAGCACTTACTGCAGGATTGAAACAGCTGTATACAGGGTGATCTGAATGCAGGGAACCCAATTCTCCTTCCCTTTATATGACTATACTTTCACTGCTTTCAGTGGAGACACATTTTAAAAAGAATTAGCCAAAAGCTTTTTAGATACTGTTGATGGGATTCATCTGTAGGATTAGCTATTGATCCTTTAGTGGCAATTTTAATTTTAATATCAAATGATCATTCTTCCTGTGAGGAAGCTGGCTTAAACAGGAAAAAAGCACATCCTGATATGGTTTTGTGAAGCAATCATCTCTTATGGTATTTTCAATCAGGAAATGAAAGAATGTCTCGGTCCTCCCTTGGGCAATCCCATGCTCTTCACTGTTTTGTGGAAAAGGGGAAAAAAATCAGGTGGTTAAAACATAACATCCCTTTTTAACCCTGCTATTTCAGACTTTTACCTTTCTCATTTTTTTTTTATTGCAAGAGTTGATGAATTTTAAGTGATTGGTAAGAGAGAGAATAGATTGTGCACTTAGCCTTACCATCAGGCTTAGTTAATCTTCCAAAATGCAATTTATTCGGAGTGCTAACCATAGTGAGTTTAATGGAACACTGGGTTAAAGTGAGAAACTGGCCAATCAATAACTGAATAGTTCGACAATCTCAAACCTCTGCCACTTTAATGTAATTGGAGTGTATGGAAAAGACATTACGTTTCAGCACCTACTAGCATCAACTTCCATTATTGGTGATACTACTCTGAATATGTTCAAGTCATACTGTTGCAATAATGTGAAAGGAGTGGGACTAGAGGCTTGTGCTGTCTTTTAAATCTATTTTGAGGGATTTTGCAGTTTCACACAGCTGCCGCTTTGCTGTGCATATTGATTTGGGGACACACATGGAACCTCTCACGACGTTTGAAGATTTTTATGGGCTGGTCTGTCTAAAACTAATGAGGCTGAACATGTTTGAAAGCTAGCTAAGGGGAGTCTCTCTAGTAGTCCATCATCTGTGGTTTCTCCAGATGAACAAGTGGGGAAAAAAAAGCAGTATCACTGGAGTGATATTGTGCAACAAATCACGTGAATGACATCATGTGCAAAAATACATGAACAGTGAAATTCATTTTTAATAATCACCCTGAATAGTGATCATTCAGTTGTATCGATCAAAAAATTGCTTTCCAAAAACAATTTCCTGTGCCTGCTGGCATGTTTCCTTCTTACTCATATTAATAAGTGGTAAAATTCATTTGGAGAGAGAGAGACTGGGAGAGATTCCCTTCATTTCCTCTGGCTTTCAGGGGTAAGAAACAATTTCACATCTATTTGAGCGTCATTCAGCTGCAGTAAACATCACTGGGAGGACCAGTTTAAGGCAGTTACAACTAACTTACCTGCTTTGACATTACAGGCCTGTTGAATCTTTCTACACAGAAAAGCCAAGTTCTACGTATCTCTGTTTTGGAAAGCTCATTATTTTATATGTGTGTGTATAGCTATATGGATTATTCTTTTCAAATGTCCTACTGACAAAACCAGCCAATTTATCCCAGTGGAGCTAACTGAATATTTATTTCTTTTCTCTTTTTAGGGGATCCAACTACTCCAGACAGCACTGAAAACCTAGCCTAGTATTCTTAATGCATTGTCGTGGTTTAACCTCAGCCCCACGCAGCCGCTCGCCCACTCCCCCCTAGTGCGATGGGGGAGAATCAGAAGAGTAAAAATGAGAAAACTCATGGGTTGAGATAATTATCTAATAGGGAAAGCAAAAGCCATGCACTCAAGCAAAGCAAAACAAGGAGTTCATTCAGTCCTTCCCACGGGCAGGCAGGTGTTCAGCCACCTCCAGGAAAGCAGGGCTCCATCAGGCCTAATGGTTACTTGGTCAGACAAACGCCACCACTCCCAATGTCCCCCTTTCCTCCTCCTCCTTCCCCCAGCTCTATATGCTGAGCACGATGCCACACGGTGTGGGATGTCCCTGGGGTCAGTTGGGGTCAGCTGTCCCAGTCACATCCCCTCCCAGCTCCTTGTGCCCCCAGCAGAGCATGGGAAGCTGAAAAGTCCTTGACTAGTGTAAGCACTACTTAGCAACAACTGAAACATCGGGGTGTTATCAACATTATTCTCATACTACAAAACACAGCACTGTACCAGCTACTAGGAAGAAAATTAACTCTATCCCAGCTGACACCAGGGCATGCATTATCCTTCCAGCTTTAGATATAGACAGCATAATTGTAAAGAGATACTGGAAATTTTTTTGCTTAACAGGTTTTTTCAGTTTTAATTCCATACCCCTGCCATTTTTCAAAACCCGACAATGCAAATTTCAGATACACATTTAATACGGCATTAATATGGAAGAATGCATGTCCTTTTATGACTTTCCTTGAACATGAATCCTGAAGTATATTTTCAGCTGTGATAAAAACTTGCACAGCTTTAATGGTTAGCCAGCATTTGGCTATTTTGGGAGGAGAACAAACCTGCATGGACTGTGTGCTTACCACCAGTGGCTTTCTGGAAGCCATAAGCAAGGTGGCTTGGCCCAGCGGAAAATCAGACCAAGGAAGAGATGAATCTTGTCCTCTCCTTTGCTGTCTTGACATGGTAATTTACCTTCCCCATATTTAATTTCTTCACATGCAAAGAGGGATAAGACTATTTATCAGTCAGTAAATGCACAGCCTCTGCAGTTGCTATGGATTGCTACTGCAGAGGTATGCTGAAATTGTAGCTTTAATTCCACTACTAATTGGAAATTGGGAAGTTTCCTGGAACTTTTATCAAAAGCGACATGCTAAGTGGGACTGTGGTTTTGCAAGTCATGGCAACCTGTCATAAAGTCTTTCCCCCTGCCTACTTTTATGTCTGAAAAAGGCTGTTGAAATCAGCAGGGTTTTTACTTACTGCTGCTAAATAGTGATATTTCCATGACTTAATGTATTTTATAATTGTATGAGTATCCATGAATAAAAGTTATCTACTAATCAGGAATGAACCTAAAAATACGTAGTTCTGTTTGGTGAAGAATGACAGGACCCGA
>VZTV01094412.1:0-13249 GCA_013400875.1 Anhinga rufa
AGCAATAATTAATTCCTGCTGACAGTACTGGGCATCAGGCTTTTACATCTGCACTTCTGTAACTCTGCATAGGCCGTGTCAAACACTTAGTATTGTCTTCCCACACACCCAGTGGAGTTGCTGTAATTACATTTCGAAAGCTCTGGAAACATCTTCTGGCCTAGATGAAAATCTCATCAGTCTTCCTGGCTTCTGCTTGAAAGAAAAGAAAAAACTGTGGGAAGTGATGGCACTTCCTGTGGCTTTATGGTCTTTCTTCCTTTTCTTTATATACATCCAGGAAAATTACTGTTTTAAGGAATAAACTGACATTTTCAGCAGACATTTGGAGGCTATTACTCCTACATGTGGCAGGTAATATGAGAGTGAGCATGAGGATTACAGGATGATGGACACTGTCATTCTGGGCTGATGTGAGGGCTACTCATTTGATACCATACTTGATGGGAAATTAAGAGGGACGGAGGCAGGTCACAAGGGAACTTTACAGGAGCAGACAGGTGGCTCACCTGTAATAGATGGGGGATGACGTACATTAAGGCCATTATACAGAAAGCATTTACGGAGTTGTTACTTGTGATGCTCCCAAATCAAAGAGAGCTGCCAAGGAGAGTGATCCCAAGGAGGCTGCAGAGGGGGAGGGATTGCCAGTCATTTTCAGCACTGCAGCGTGTTGTGGAGCTGGTTGTTAGGGGAGCAGCCCTTAGGGCCCTGAGCTGTTACAGAAATATCCCAAGGTCTTATTCAGCTTGTACACTTTGCCTGTGTCTGAAAGTTGCAAGGAGGGATGGCACATTCTGCTTTGCAATTTCTTCCATGTCTTTTTTGGGTCATCTGTTTCACCTTTCACAGTAGTCATTATACATGAAAAATTAGTTAAGCACAGTGTCTCAGGTGCTTTTTCACTGTCACCAGAACAATTCTGCTGAATTTATTTAGATCCTACACCAGTTTAATTACAAAGAGAATGGGAACCTGAAGCAGAATCGTAGCTGATACTTCTGTTTACCTCAGTTCCCTGCTTCAAGCCAACAGAAAATGAGACCAGCACTTGCAAGCAGGGAGTCGTTCTGATACATCTGCAGCTTCACAGGGCAGAGACAGAGCTTGTTTGAGAGTATTATTTATGCTTTTATCATTGCTGCGTTATTGAATGTGGCTGTTCCAGCAAATGTATAGGTGGATTTATAAACTCTCTGGAAAATTAAGTGTAAGATAATGCTAGTTAGTAGTTCAGTTTGTGTTCCAGGTCTGTGTGATTTCAGTGTGTTCAGAATTGGCTTCCTCAGAACACACTTAGGTGGATTTTCACAGCAGTTAAATGGAGGGGAAGCCTTATAATTTGAGGGGAAGAAGAAATCTTAGAGGTTGGCAGGAGGAAAAGGAGTTTGTAGGTTCTTGTCCTAAAAATCTACAGTTATTTGGGACACATGGTCAATGTTTTCCTCTTTCTGGGTATGTCCTATTCCACAAATATTTTTATGAATGTCAGGGCAGTTATTTATAAAACATTAGCTGGTGAAAGGAAAAGAGCTTACAGTTCAGATACTCATTTACTAGTTCCTCTTAGTAGACTGGGGACGCATCAGTAGTTCAACAGGTTATATTAGGATGCCATGGAGCTTGAAAAAGAAATAGGGATTTGGGGCACGTATGCATTATTTTAATGATAAATTTGTTTTCAGTGGTGTGTATTAATGGGAAAGAGAAAATACCAAAGGACAGAAATCATTAGGCTTGTATGATAACATATTTGAAAACATCCTGCTTTGGTGGGATACTGGACAGTGTAAGAAGGTTCATGAGCAATTTTCATATGGAATCTACTGAAGGAGGATTATGAGTCAACGCGTTTCATAACCAGGTACTGTATGAAGATAATGTCCCCTTCCTTTTGATTCCTTTTGCTTTGCTTTAATTGTTTGTCCTGTCATCCTGAGGAATCTAGTTCTTTTCTGTTTTTCTTTCTCACTCAGGTCTCCTGCATTTCTTCTGGTTCTGAGGATAGCTGTCTTTTTCTCTCCCTTAATCCTCTCAAAGCAGTCTGCAGTTGTTTCTTCCTCACATCAAGAACCACCAGACATCATGTCTTATGGATGCAGGCAGTCTGTATGAGGCAGTTGAGACCTCAACTCTGCTGGTTTTGGCCTGACTGTGAGCAGACATGAGACTTGGTCTGAATGTGTTATATAGGATGGCAGTGTTACCAGTATGGTTGGTGTTTTATAAGGTTCCCCAGTAAAGACTGTTTAGTAGTTTTACAGAAAGATATAGAAGTGGGAAGATTTGGGGCTGTGGTTATACAAATTGCAAAAATTAGAGATAAACCCCTCAACAGTTCTGTCTGACTATGGTCTTTATATTATGTACGTGTTACTTAATTAACACTTCTTCTATGTATTTTGGTATTCATGTTTCTTTTAGGTGGTTTTGTTTGGATTTTTTTTCTTCTTTGAAGTGTTTGTCAGTAGGAATTGCTCTCAGGAGGTTAAATAAGAAACTTGGGCTTTGTTTCCATGCAGAGTCATCAGCATCTTTCTGCTGTACAGCATTAAGGGATTACTGTTCTCCAGGATGTTTTCCTTTTTGTATATATTAACTGCTTTTGCTGTAATGAAGCAAAACTTCTGAAAAGGAAGAGGCAGTTTAGGAAATATTTTGCTTTTCACTCTACCTCATCACTAGCATGAACTATTTTAAAAATAGTTCAAAGTTTAAAAACCCAAAGATTTCCAAATAAGAGATCAGAAAGGCAGAGAATAAATTTATACTTTTTCTTTCCATTTTGTTCTTCAGGTATAAGCTACAGGGACATACGCTGACTGTCTCTGCACTGAAAGAGGAAATGCTTACTCTTTGCTATTATCTGAAATATTTTCCATCTACAATGCCTTTCCAAACTCTCAACTCTTTCAGTATCTCTTTTTTTGGCTTGTAATGCATAACTTCGCATGGTCTCGTTCCATCAGCATTCTGTTCTGTTTCACCTCCTTTATAGCTATTCATGTGATCCAGTCTTCCCTTCCTCCTAAACTGGAAACTTGGGGACTGAAGAGTGGATGGCAGAGGCGGACCACATTTACTCCTGCAACATTAAGAGTCTGGTGGGAAGCTGAAATCTGTGTTGTTCTTTTCCTTGTCCCTTAGATCTATCTTAGGCAACTGTTAGATAGGCAAAGGTAGAGAAGATAGACACCAAGGCATTTAGAAGTCTTTTGCTTCCCTTCAGGGGCAGTGGAGATGTAGAATTGGACTTCCTTATGGGAGTCAAGAAAGGAATGGATCAGTTGCTATAGAAGGACTTGGAAGGAAGAAAAGTGTCACGTTATGGATTTTAAAGTCCTGTGCATTTCTGACCAAAATGGGACTGTAACCAGACTATCTGACTTATGATAACTTCTGAAACTAGCAGAACATTAACTGGTCTTAATTGATTTTGCAGCCGCTTTTTTTTTTTTTCAGCCAAGAACTAATACTAAATTTAGTCACTGTTGCTCGTTATTAAGAAAATGGAATGAAATATCTCAGCTGCTTTTAATTGCTCACTACATCTCTAAAACAGCTAATTTCCAACTCCATCTGACTCTGTATGTGATCAATTACATTTAATCTGCTGTGTATGAAGAGACTTTAATGAAGTTTATCCTGGCAGGAAGAAAGTGTGTTAATATGGATATTCTGAGTTCAGGGGGTTGTGTGTTTGTGTCCTTACACATTTCTTCAGAAATCTGAAAAAGAACAACTGTGTAAGGCTACTGTTTCCCACAGAGCACGTTTTCCTTCTACACTGAGAGCCTGTCTATGTTTTCTGGCAGCCAGGTGCTCCATTGGATTAAATTTTAAGAGGCTGTTTTTCATTATTAAGCTTGGAGAATCAGGGACACTGATGATAGCTTAATCAGTGTTACAATTAAACAAACACTAATAGCCCAGTCTTGGGGTACTTGAAAATAACTGTGTGTAGCTATTTTGGGTTCAGATGCACAAACTGAGTTTGGGGTGACTTGACCATTTGTTGGTTTTACCAACAAGACTTTGTTGGTGTGTTTTCTGTTTTATTTGCCTGCTGAGGCTGTGTCTCAACTCATGTGGAGTTCACTGACGTATTAAGGAGTATTAGGAGTTTCAGATAGAGTTGTCAAGTAATTTAAAACTCCAATTCCCTATCTGCAGGGTAACTTAGCCATGGGACAGATCACCGGGAAATCAGTCACTCACTTCCTACCATTTCTTTGCTCCCAGACTACTTCAAAGCCGGTCTTGAATTGGCCAACAGACTTTGTGCTGGTTGCCTGTCTACAGGTGGCATAGATATCCAAAAGTTGCATGAAGTAGATGAAAAAATGCCACTCTGTCTGCTCTGTTATAAAATAGGGATTCTTCTCTTTCCCTTACTCAGTCTGGTGTGAATCATGTCCCCTCTTCAAAAATCTTGTTCAGCTAACCCCAGCTGAAATGAAGGCTCTTGAGGCAAAAGAGCATGCAGGCAGAACAGCAGAAAATACTGGTGTCTAGCAGTAAGGCTTAGTGATCTCCAAACTACAACTAGAGATGCAGCATCGATATGATCAAAGTACTGTTCTTGACTATATTGCTTTTGTTTCTCATCTCACTTTCTTTGACCAGTAAAGCCTACCCTCTGGTTTTGATTGATGCTTAAAGATTATGCTAGAGTTTACACTGGGAATTGGGCTTGGCTTAATTTCTGGAGTCTCTTTCAGTCTGCAGGCTGAAGACAGGAAAAGGAGTAAAGTAACTAAAGATCAGGGAAAAGTCAAGAACCATCCTTGAGGGGAAAAAGAAAGAAAGTGTAGAAGAGAGAAGGGTATGCGCAGGAAGAGACATACTGAATGAAGAAATGAGAGGAGGACATTCTGGACAGTGGAAAGAAAGAAACGGTGAACTGTTGGCCATTGAAAATCAGCAGTGGACAGAATAGAAAGGAGGAGGCAGTATGGGTAGAAGAAGCAGAAAAGGAAGTAGTAAAAGGCGTAGTAAAGAAACAAAGTAAGAGAAAGGAGAGAAAATGAGGTGCAGAGGAAAAAAGATACTTGAAAGAAGGTATGCATTGAATTGTGAAGGCAGCAAGCAAGTTTAAGAATGGAATCAAGGGGTAGTGAAATTGGTGAAGAAGGATACCACCCCCTGTCTGAATTGTGTGGTTCCCCACAAGGCCATTTTCTTCAAGCATTTCAGAAGGATGATCCCTTTGTTTCCTCTGTCTTCCTGTGGCATCTTCAGTCAGCCTCAGTTTGTCTTTCATGCACTTACTCCTCACTGTGGTTGCTTACAGTCCCCCTCAAGCTCTAGAAGAATGGCAGGTGTTGCCAGCAATTGAAGAGAGTTAGCATTTGCTTTGTGTGAGTATCACACTGGTAATTTTAGCGTTTTCTCCTGCCTTGCAAGAATTAAACCACTGTTGATTAGGGTAGAAGTGAGCTGCTGCTGGCTAATTTTGTAACTCTCAAGGCAGTCAAGACTTGCTGTTGGAGAAACATAGCTTTATGAGAACAGTTCACAGCAGCGATTTTATCTTTGGCTTTTGTAAAAGAAAACACACCAAAAAGTGGGCAGTCTAAAATCCTGATTTATGTCCTTTTTTGTCTTTGCACTTTTTCAACCCCTTTTTGGTATTAGTCAAGAGACATGTTTCTTTGAGACAGTAAGTGACAGCACAGGTGACAGAAATGTGTTTTGCATGTCTCTCTGACAGTGTGTGTTTGTTGCGAAGACCTCATTCATATTCTTGTCATTGGTGTAATGTTCAAATGTTGTGAAATGCCTCTAAGTGAGGTGTGACCTCTTGGCCCAGTGCTGATATTATGCTCAATACAGCGCATCTAAGTATTGTTTGCTTCTGCAAGGTTTAGTAACAGCAGAAGATGAAGTATCTAGGCATACACCTGTGTTTTATGTAATCAACACCTTCTGTCATGTGTGTTTGTTTATTTCTTGGCTCCAGAGACAGGAATCAATGAAACCAAATATGTAAGCAATAGAAAAATTGTTATTGTGTATGGTGTATTTGTTTCTGAATTCAATGTCTCAAGTCCCAAAAATAAAGAAGTAAGAATAGCCTTTAGTTGTTATAAAACATAAACAAGACCAAAAGATGTGAACAATTTTGGATTTAGCTTCTGGACATAAATTAGGTCTTTTTTTGCCATGGAGAAGGTAAAATCTTGTCATGGTTTAGCCCCAGTCAGCAACTAAGCACCATGCAGCTGCTCGCTCACTCCCCCCACCCCACAGGGGTGGGGGAGAAAATTGGAAGAGCAAAAGCAAGAAAACTCATAGGTTGAGATAAGAAGAGTTTAATAATTAAAATAAAATAGTAATAGTAATAATGGTAATGATAATAACAATTATTATGATAACAATAATAATAATAATGATAATAAAAAGGAAAACAACGAGGGAGAGAAACAAAACCTGAAAAAAAAGAAAGAAAAAACACCATCAAAAAAACCCCAAAAAACAACCCACAAGTAGTGCAACCGCTCACCACCTGCCGACTGACGCTGCCAGTTCCCGAGCCGCGATTGCCGCTTGTCCCGGCCAACTGCCCCCAGTTAATATACTGGGCATGACATCATATGATATGGAATATCCCTTTGGCCAGTTTGGATCAGCTCCCTTGGCTGTGCCCCCTCCCCTCCCGGCTTCTTGTGCATCTGGCAGAGCATGGGAAGCTGGAGAAGTCCTTGACTAGTATAAGGACAACCTAGCAACAACTAGAACATCAGTGTGTTATCAACATTATTGTCATACTAAGTCCAAAACACAGCACTATACCAGCTATAGTGAAGAAAATTAACTCTATCCCAGCTAAAACCATGACAAACCTTCATTCCAGTGTCTTCTGCAAACTTTTTGCAAGATTTTGTGCCCTTTGTGTGACGTGGCTGGTGATGGCTCTTACTAAAGGCAATTGATAGACTGACTGCTAGTGTGATAGATAATATAAGTTCTCTTAGTTTTTAAGAGAGACTGCTATTTATTGTCCATATTACTACTGTTGTTAATGGTGTTAGTGAGATGATGACTTCCAGACTGCATCCTGTTGCAAAGTCTGCACAGAGGTACTATTTTTAGTCATTAAATGGAGGAAACAGCAGTTTAAAGTGCTTCTTGCACATCTTTGTCAAAAGCACTGAGGCCTTCCATGTAACTTCCCAAGCATGACCCTTAGTTTGAGGTACAAAATGCAACTTGCATACGATTCAAACTGTTACCATTGTGTTGGGTATTTAGCAAAATTTTAATAGTTTGCTAAGTGAGTTCTAATAATTTTCCTAATTAAATAAATGGAGTTATTTATTTAGTTTGTAACTGATATATCTTGACATTCTCTGGTGGGTAAGGCAGAGGTTGTTATCTCCAGTTCTGGTTGTTAGAGAACCTGGGCAATGTTTCTAAAAAAGTCTTAGCAAATGTTAGAATAGGCAACACCTTTTTGTGTTGTACACGCTGTTTTACTCTTCAAGCCATTTCTGCAGCAACAATTGGGTTTTTTCAATATGAAATCTTTCCTTCTCATCAGTGATTCTTCTGGTGACCTGTAAGCTCGAAACTATTTCCTGTGTAGTTGTAAAGCAGAACTGGGTTCACAATGGTCCGACAGATTAATCAGTAAATGATTGTTCAGCATCTTTAAAATTACCAGCAGGACATTAGTTAAGCTTTTATCCAAAACTAGTTAAAGAGAGCCCCACTTCCTTCATAGGAAGTTCATGAATTGGACAGTATAGGTGGTTTGAAGGTTCTGCATTTTACTGAGTATAGGAAGGGTGCAAATGTAACTAGCCTGTTAATAGATCTAATTTGTTTTGAGTCTGTGAGTGGAGTTGAACCAGGGACATAGGTGACAATATAATATTTAAGACATTTGGATACTGACCTCTCTCTACTAATCATTTCAATCAGCAGCAACATTTCTGCATTTCAGCAGTGTGCATACCTACTTTTGACTTAACTGCACTGTTCTGAGAACAAAATAAAAACAGTCCATACTAAAAAATTTTGCAAATGGTAATGCATGAAAGGACTGGAGTCCTCGGAGTTCAGAGCATGCTGGGCTGTGTGTTCTGTTGTGGTTTGATGATAGACTCACATCTCAGAAACCTGTATTAGCAAGTGTAGGAAAACATTTTGAAGGGCAAAGGATTTTTTGTTTGTTTGTTTGTTGAGCAATATAAAATGACGCAATACGAGATACTGAGGCTCTCCGTATATCCTGAAGGAACACTCATGTTTTCTGGGTGGAGAGGACTTTGGTAGTGTTTCAACGTGTGATGTCATTGTGCATGAAAAATACCTGGTATGTGAAGCAGAAATTACTTTCCACTTCCACTTGAAATAATTTCAGCATGTAAAATGTCCTGCTGAACTGAAACCTAATCACAGACTGCTCAGTCCCTTGTCATAGATTAGAACCACAAGTTTAATCAGCAGTTTACACAGTTCAGAATCAAAGCTGAAGAAAATCATCCATATTGAGGATAAGTGCTTATTGACATGGGAAGACTTGCCAATACCATTAAAATGATCAGCAACAGTTGCACTGTCAGCAACCTGTTCAGAGTTGATTTCAAATTGAAATCCCAGAGGTTTCATCTGAACACCTGCTGTTTAGAATTGGAATATGAAACATTAACTGTGATTACTTCCCCTTGCCCCCAAAAGGCACCCAGAAATGAGCAGCTGTTACTCCTTAAATCAAGATTACGTTTAACAGTTTAAAAACAGTAATACTAGGGACATGGCTAGATTGCATACAGCGTTCCTAGGGTTCACTCTATCAGTCTGCTGATAGATCAGTGAATAAATAGAAGTAATTTCTTGTGAAACATGTTCTTTGAGAAATGACAACACTGGCCATTTTGCAATAAAGTTGAGCAAAGTTACTGTTCACTGTGAGGGACAGAAGAGGCAAGAAACGTTGCTTTGGCTGCAAAATTAAAAGGCTAGACTTCATGCTCAAAGCACCACATATGTTCAATGAGTATGACTAGATAAATTTATGTAGTATACATAAAGCTGGTATATGTGCTAGATGTTGCAGTGTGATGCGGGCTTTAGAAAGAAATGCTCTTGATGCTCTTGAAATGGAAATAACATTAGTATGAACAGGGATCTGTTTTTTCTGTCACAGTTGAGACCCTTTTTTAGCTATTTGATGGGATTTGAGCATGTGTAGAAGGCTTTGAAAAGGCTTTATTTTTTTTGTACAAGAAATTGAGATGGTGTTTCTTTAGTTGCCCGAGGTATTTCATACTTTAGACTGTTTTCCCATATTTTCAGTTTGTAAAATATAGGAGATGGGTAAGACAGCAATTTTATAAAGTCCTTAGCAATAAATGGGCACAACATGTTATGTTGTAATCTTTAGTATTGATGTTAGATACTTTTCTGTTATCCGTATAACTTTCTTGATAACATTAGCTACTTCACTGCTCAGTTTTGGCAGTGACACCTTTGTATATCTGCTCTAGAGGAAATAAGATAAGAATTAGCCTGGGATCTTTCTGGTTTTCTTACAGTCTAGTTTTGTTTTCCATCGGCTTCAGGTCACTGGGTAGTTTGGTTTTGGATGGGGAAAAATGTGGAAGAAGAAGAAGGGTGAACTTTATTTTTTACTTTCATGCACAATGGTTAAAGCTTTTTTTTTTTTTCACGTCAAATAATTTTTCTATTTCCTGTCTTTTGTAAAAGACACTAGTTGCATGCAGGTGTTTAGGAAGCCTCACAGCATTTCAACGAGAGACATATAAAACTACCTTTATTTTAAAAGAGGGGTGTAGAAATTAAAGCAAGATTTTGAAGGACTGCACTGATTTGGAGTACTTCTCACTTTTGAGTTCCTAATGAAAGCATACTTTGGAGCTGATTTTCTGAGGAGCTGGTTGTGCCTAGACCTCTATGGAAAGTTACTGTATTTGTGAGTTTTCTACTAGTCCTAGATTTCTGCTCTCGCAAACTGTTCACATAGTCAGAGCTTGACATCAGAGGTTTGAACAGTGTGCTGAAGAGAATTACTGAAATTAGCTGCCCCCTGTGAATTGTAAGCAGTTATCCATTTTTATACCTTCAGAAATGCTGTGACAACACAAATGGTATTGTTGCCTGGAATTTAAGGTGCTGTGAAACCTCTCAGCCTCAGAAGAGTTGAGCAGTTAGGCACAGGATGGCATCAACATCAGCCAGCTCGGTGAGCAGATAGCTACCCTGTGCGATTTTCTCTGTGTGTTTCCTATAGTAGTGTATGGCTTATTGGATCTTATTTTGACTATTTTATCTGACTGTTCCCAATATCCATGTGGATATTGTGATTTATGTTTGATACTTCCAGCCTCATTTACTGTGGGTAGAATAGCCTTGTTGAGAAATGCATGTACAACAATCATTTACAACAATAATCTGGGTACTTCCAGATAACTAGAATTTTTACATTGCACATGCAGGTAAAAGCAGCCTCACCTGGACTGTTGGATTAAATAATCTCTGAACGTGTTGAGTTCTGTTAAAAAAGGTACTGGCTGGGTCAATTATATTTCAAGTTGGTTGTCCTTCTGCACTTTATTTCCACCAATCTGTCATCTTCTCAAAATGCATCTGTTTGTAGAAAGTCTTCGTCATAGACTATATTTCACACATAAGAAGTGATTGAAGGTGTAATTGCTTTTGCAAGCCCTATTTGTGTTTTCCTTAACATGGTACAGCACCCATATTGTAGATGACAGATGACCTCATCTGACTTCTGCTTATTAATATGTTCCTATGGTGAGAAATAATTTCTAACTTTCCCAGTTCTGGATGCAGCTTGTTTGTACCTTAGCTAACATTTTAGAAGTAATATTTTGCAGGATAGTGCCCATTGTTACATAGGAAGATGAAATGGAAAATTTCTTAGGGTCTATATTAATTTTGGTTTATTTCACTGTCAGTGCCTCTCATTTTCTATAATACAGTGGAATTTGTGGGGCAGCTTACTAAGAGAAATTTGTATTAATTTACTGTAGATTTTAAATATGTCCATTCACCTCTAAGCTGTCTTTTTATTTAGAGATTTTCCTATATTTGCAATAGCTTCATCTTTCTTTATCCAGATTAAGGCTATGCTCTGCTCCCATTATGCCATCCTGGCAATACAGAGATACCATATACTTGTCAAATAAACACATTCGCATCCACTTTTATCATCAATGGCTTTGATTCAGAATTGTTTTGCTGTAGTGTGTAAAAAAAATTAAAATACCACTCTAAAGTGTCTTGTGTACAATTCCAAAATTCCATGGATGATAATTTTATATTTATTACTGAAGATAGGCATTTTGGTATTGTCAACAGCAGGAAAGAGGAAGACTACAGGTATTGTAATTAAAACTTTTTGGCACTTGTCTGATTAAATGTTTTTAGGATAGGTTGATTTATCCTGGATAACACTCAGATATGCAGTGTGCTGTTAGGTATGAATATTATTCATATGCGCTTTTTTTCCCCTTGGAACAGCTGATGCTATTTTAAAGACAGCCAGAACTGTGGTTGCCTAAGGCCCTTCCAAATGAGGCTTTCTGTGTTGTACCAACAAAGTAATGCTATCTATTGTACAGAAAACAAACAGAAGAATAAAAGAAACAAGACCAGCCTGGAATGTTTGTTCCCCATTTGCTTTTGCAAATGCCTGTGTTGATTCTAGGGCAAGAAGTATGGCCTGAAGCTAAAGTAGGAAGAAAGTTTTCACTGGATGTAAAGAAATCACTCCCAAAAGGAAGAGCAATTAGTAAAATAAACAACGTGGTAATTGCTTTAAACTGTCAAAATGGTTTGTTTTAGTGAGTGCAGAGTCTGAGCTTCAGAAAAAATACTACCAAAATAGTGTGCAAACTTTATTAGAAAACTACAGGTACTAGCTTCAGTGGGGAACCGCTTCAACCTGCAACAGTCTGCCTTGCCGCCCTAGGACTCGGTATGAGAGGCTACAAGGCACATTCCTCCGGTTGATACATTTGGAAGGAGATCTAATGAATGTCTTAAAGTTGAGTTGCTCAAACTGTTCAGTCAAAGGTAGCTGAAGGTGTGTCATCAGCATAAGTTTTGTCACCAGAATTATGAGGTATGGGACCTGGCTGATGGGATAAGATCTCTAGAAAGCCAGGTTTGCTGTTCTTGCAGCTGATGGAGTGCTGAGCGAGGGGAGCATAGAGAGCAGGGACTAAAGAAATTGCTTTCATAGTAGCCTTGACTCCATATACACTAACTTTTATCAAATAGCAATGGAAAATCTGTCTCTCTAGGGCACAAATATATTAGGTAGAGGAGTCAACANNNAGTTGCTTATTTTTCCTATGCCAAATTTCAGGCCTGAACTTAACATCAGAAATTTCCTTTGGTCAGCTTTTGCTGAAACGTGATATATAAATCATCTTGCATGAACTTAAATCAGTCCTTAAAATGATGACTACTGTTCAGTAAGATTCCTTATTTTGGGATAGTGGAGGTTTCCTTGGGACAAAAAAAAAAATGGTAACAAAAATTGGGAAATAGGAAAGAATGAACAGTGGTAAAGTGGCAGAGAAATAGGAACAGATTCTATGGTGAATAAAATGTCCTTGTATGAAGAACTTAATTATTTTAAGACTAGAACTTGGCATCTTAGGAAAAGCACTGAAATAATGAAAGGGCCATCTGAAAGGACATTCTGAAAACAATTAGTGTCCTTTGCATTCCTTCAATAACCTGAAAAACAGTCAATTTCTGCTTATATTCCTATTAACGAAGAAGCAATTTACCTTTCTATACGTTGAAAACATCTTTGCACTTTAACCCTAGTGAAAAAACACTTCTATAACAGCATTATGACTCCCTGTTGTTTGAGTATGAAAGCTCATTGTCGGAATTCAATTAAAAAGAACCGGCAACTCCTGTAAACTCATTATGATAAAGACAGAATCATTAAGGACATGATCAGATATCATAATGTGGATCTAGCAGACAGGTTGACAAGCTCTGAATTTTTCTGTCCAAGTAGAAATGCCATCAAGAAAGTATATCTGCCCAAATTTGTAATGGACTTAAGAGAATCTAGGGAGAATGTCAGGGAGGAGGAACTGTTGCATGAGGAGGCTCAGTTACAGGAATGTAGCTCTGTAGTAAAGTCAGACCAATTAATTATTTAAAGCAACCACCAAGGCCCATCCAAAGGTGATTAGAAGATGGGCAGTAGACTGAAAAAAGGAAAATATGTTGC
>VZTV01094417.1:0-12199 GCA_013400875.1 Anhinga rufa
GAATATTTTTCTTTTTTTTTTTTAGCAATAATAACAGAATTTCACAGCATTTTAGTTTCTCTTGGAAATTTAATTCCAGGCTTTTGAATTTCCTACCTTTCCTCTTAAAAAGAGTTACACAAAAATAGGTTACAGAGAAAACAGATCTAAAAAATGAAGTTCGTAAAATTAAAATTATTGAAGCATATAAATAAACTAAAAGTTAGTTGAAAATTTTTAAAGAATGTAGTGCATTTATGTATCATTAGGAGAATTCAGCTGATGGATTTTAAAACTAATTCTGGGATAGAATTTTTTGGGTTGAACTCATTGAAGTCTAATACAAAAATTCACAAGCCAGTTCTTCATGAATCTCTCTTGCTTTGTGGTACAAAACATGGACTGTCACTAAGAAAATGGAGTTTCTCTCTTCAAGGCATCCAGAAAAGCTATGCATCTCATCGCTGGTTAGTCTGCAGAAGTAAATGCTGCAATTAACAAAATTATTTCTTTGAAGCCGAAGATGATGATAACAGCATGGTATGGTTTGCTCACAGGATCTGAAGCCTTTTCTTCTCCTTAATCCCTAAGTACATTGTGGACTAGCATCATATACCCAGAAGTACACTTTATAAAGTCTTTCTGGGATGTTATCTGGCAGCCATTTAAGAGTCTGTGTTAACTTCAGTGTTAGAAGAAAGAGAAATGTTTCAAGTGACTCAGTAGAAAATAATTTAAAGAGAAGAATACAACAGTTCTTCAAGATGCAAAATGCCTCTGGTATTCTGAGCAGGCTAAAATATTCAAGGGAATTAAGGCTACTGAGCACTCGATAAGGTCAGACCCAAATTTGTGTCCTTCAAGTGCAACTTGGCCAGCACAGCTGCTTTCACACCTATGTTCTTCTGGAAAGTAAAATGGGAGTTTGACATAGAGAGGGTGTCCAACAGGCAAATGTTCCCCGTCCTTCATATAGCTGTTGCCTCAGCTGGGACTAAAGAGAGAGGGCGGTTTCTGCTGACTCACAAATAAACCTGAGCAGCTATCATTTTTGCCTGCCAGTCTCTCATTCTCATTTCACATTGGAAAAGCAACATAACCTATTAGATAAAAATGGGTTGGGAAACCTGGTTCTGTTCCTGATTTTTCCTTTCACCTTTTGTTTGACTTTGATCTTCACCTTCTCACGTTCCCGTTTCCCTACTTGTATTGATATGTTCCTCGGTAAAGGACTTTGGAATCAACACATAAACAGAGTAGATGGCAGCAGTACTGACCACAGGTCTTAACTTAGTAAGCTGCAGGAAATGATCAATCACACTTTATGTGACAAAAGAAATATGATGTTAGCTCCAATTCAGATTGATCTCCAGCACTTGGCTGAAGTGAGAAGCCAGGGCAGGAGGAGGGAGGAG
The DNA here is from genome assembly GCA_013400875.1 of Anhinga rufa. Lineage (NCBI taxonomy): Eukaryota > Metazoa > Chordata > Aves > Suliformes > Anhingidae > Anhinga > Anhinga rufa. The sequence continues at coordinate 1,395 of VZTV01094417.1, forward strand.
GGTTATCGTCACTGCAGCCCCCACAACATATAACTGTGCCATTAGCAAACAAACCTCCCAGGTTTTAGCTCCCTCCCTTGTTGCTCTCACCAGCTCCTAAAGCCTCTTTCTTCCGAGCCCAGTTTCACATGCTCCGTCCCCTGTGCTTCAGAGAGTTGTGCCCTTGCCTTCCCCAAAGTCAATCAACATCTTCTTGCCCAAGGAGTGCAAGTCATGGTTTCCCTCTGCCTTTCTACAACCCTCCTCTACAATCTGTAACCTCCCTTCCTCCCACTCTCTCACTCCACCTTTTGCATTCAGGTGTGACATTTTCTCCTTACTGCCTGCACGCCAGTGGAGAGGTCACACAGACCTCTCCAGGCTGAAGACATGCTTATCAGTCTGAGTAGCTGGTGCAATTCTCACTAAGCCTCGAGGCTGTATTTGTCACGGATCTTTAGTTCTCAGTCCTGGCTGCCAGTATTTCTGCCTGCGTGCTGTCCTACCTCTCCCTAACAAGTGTTGTACCTTAAATCTAACGTATATTCAGTTTAAACTGAATACTGTCTTGCTGGTCATGAAGATATTTCTGTCCTTATTTCTTCTCAAAAAGGGATGAAAGACCACTATGTTCCTAAATACAGTGAGAAAAGCAACTCAGTCTTCCATTGAGCTGTTTCCTTTGGTTTATTTATTTGTTTTTCTTTCCCAACAGCTCTGGTTTACACACAGGTGACAGCGTTACAAAAACAGGACCTGGGGGCCTTCCAGACATGAGACAAGTGCCAACTGTTGTGATCGAATGCGATGACAATAAAGAAAATGTGCCTCATGAAACTGACTCTGCAGACTCTTCCTGCCTCTCCCCAAGACCGGCAGCGGCGGAAGAGGAAGATGAAGATGAGGATAACTCATTATTTACAAGTAAGACTCATTCCATTTTTCCTTTCTCATGTATTTAATTTTTACTCTGAACTCTCAATACACAAGGTGAACACAAGGCCTGTGAATTCTTTTTCTTGACCATGGCTTTTGCATCTCTCAGGGCTTGACTACATGGGGATGCTTGGTAAATTAACCCAAAATAACAACTAGTATGAATTTATAGTGATTTCCCTAATCTACATTAATCCCTGACTGGGTAGCTCTCAGACAGAATTCAAATGACTGGTTTGGGCTTATATTAGTTCACTTCCAAAGTGACTTTTGGATTCACTTTCCCAAGTGTCCATGGTGTAGAGAAGCCCTGCCTTTGGCTTAAGTCAAGGTTAGCTCAATAGAGTTACTTCAGGAGGATGAAATAAGTGCCACCAATAGAGAATCAGAGCTTTTGTATATAGTAAGAAACCATGACAGAATCGTAAGTCTGCACATACTTTGAAAGGGGTCACAATCAGAGAACTGGGCTCAAATAAGAAGAGAAGAGGTTAATTGATAGCCATATCACAATTCCAGTCTGGAGACGGACCTGTTGCCCCTTCCTGACCTCTATGAGAAAATCCATCTCCTGCCTCGGTGTGGCGTCATAGGACTCTCCCACGAAGACAAGATACAGTACTTTGCATATGACAACTGCTTGTCATCCTGCAGGTCAAGCCAAGGTTTCAGGCCCTTGGATTTCTTTTCTTCTGAAAACTGGGAGCAGTACCATCAAACAACATCCTTTTTAAAACACACACAAAGAAGATTCTAAAACAAGCGTATTTCATCTCCTCAGAATCCCCCTGTACCCTGCAAGTGAGATTAAGCAGTCTTTGCTCTTAAACTAAGAAACAGAGCAGAACTGCGCTATCTCACACTTCCTGCCAAAGCCCAAAACCTCTCATGGGTTTGCGTCTCTCTGTCCACTTGTATCTGTCTTCTCTGCTCAAACTGCTTTGGATGAAAGCCTAGGAAAGCAAGCTTGAGCTGTGAAAGGCCACTGGTTTTCACAGTGTCTTTGCCACTGTCACTGCCTGAGAAGCAGTGTCAGTTAATGTACATATTGATCTGTGCCGCTTCTGATTGACTTTTGATTCCTTCTAGTGCTAGCTTGGATGTTTTGATATTATATTGCAAGAGAGAGAGATACCTCTCTCTTTCCACATGCTGTAGCTCTGCTGCCTGCCCAGATTCTGAGGTTGAATTATTCATTCTATTACGTGGTTCAGAAGCATTGTGCTAGAGAAAGCTACAGATGCTACTAGCAATTCTGAAACAAGCCCTTCTTCTCCACCTCCCTCTATGGAGCAATATTTTAATTTATTTTTCCTCTATACTTATCAAATTCAGCTTTTCCTTATTATGATATGAATTGAGGTTAATTGAGCACATGAAGTGAATTGACACCCCTTTTCCCACAGTCCATACCAGTGTAAATGAAAGCCTAGTATCCTCCTTTGGCTAGTACTTCTTTGCCTGCTGCATGCTGTAATGAAATGATGACACCTCCTTTGGCAGAGCCTCTTCTCTCTCCCACAGGCTCTCTGGCAATGAAAGTCTGCAGGAAGGACTCGTTAGCAATCAAACTAAGCAACAGGCCTTCCAAGCGAGAGCTGGAGGAAAAGAACATCCTCCCCATGCAAACAGATGAAGAGAGGCTCGAACTTAGGCAGCAAATTGGGACAAAGTTAACAAGGTAGGAGATGAACATTTTTCTAACTCTTGCTTTTGGAAATGTGTGGTGGGATGCGGTTTTTATCCTTAGTCTGTAAATATTTGAGATCTGTTTGTTCAAAATGTTCAAGAGGAAAAGCCATGGGAGGGAAATAAAGACTCTAGACATTATTTCTGCTCCGATATAACTTCCCATACAATGCCCCTTTTCATTTTTCTGGCATATCCAATGGGATCTTTGGTTGTGTTAAGTATCAGCATGAACTACGTGGATTTGGTTGTTTTCGGTGCACCATGGGGAAGTGTTCAGCTTTGATGGCATTTTGGACTGTAGCTGCAGGTGCCATTTAGGTGCAGGTGCCATAGGCTTTTAGTTTGGCCAAAGAGCAGAGGTGTAACTTTCTCTCTGACTGCATCTCCCGTGAGTAGCTGAGTCTCTTCCTGATCCAAATACTTATGTCCTTCAGTACCTGCTTTCGCTGGGTCAGGTTGGACAGATTTACCCTGTCTAGACTCTTTCTTCTTCATAACAGTGTTACTCACCAGCTGTTCTGGTTTTCTGTATTGCATGGGGTAGGGGGCGTGGCCATTAAATGTGGATGATTTCTGTCATGAATTAGTAAACTGAGGTCAGGTAGAAATATCTAAGGACCTCCTATGCTCCAGCCATGATTTCTGTAATCAATTTAATACTGTTATCAACTTTGTGGTATGCAGAGCTGGTGAATGCTGTTAGTTGCCCTCCAGTGTGACTCTGAGAAAACCACAAGGAGAAGACCAGCCAGTTGTTGGGAATTTTCAGGTTTTCTTTTTTGTTTTTTTTTTTTGGTGGGGGGATAACTACCATGTTGTGGAGACGGGAAGAATAGGAGCTCTTGGTAAATACCTCTTTCAGCATTTTATCTGCTTTTTTTCATGGCCTCATTTATTGCCTCTTTGGAATAAACTAACCAATCTTTCCAGTCTGTCTTTGAAAGTCTTTGTGCTGGATGATGCCTAGCCTACTCCAAGACCTGTCTAATTCTTCAGTATTATTGTTGAAGGGCCTCAGCAGTGATGCCCAAAGTATGCAAGATGGCACTGCACTGTTGCTGGTACTGGGATTTTTCAGTCCAGCCTTTATTCGGCCTAATACCTTGTTAGACTGCAGCTGCACGTGGAGCTCTGGGTCCCAAAGAGCAGCACATGATAGCAAGGTCCCAACGCTTATATGATTAATTTTGAACCCTTCTGAAGCATGTGAAGAGTTGAAATTTTTGTCTCTTAGCGTACCTTACTGTGCACTGCTTGACCTTGCAATGGCATTGAACAGCATTTCCACCATGTTGCCCATTTGCCTAAATTACTTAGGTCTCTCAGAAGTTTTACAGCTCTGTCTGATGAAGGTAAATAGTGTCATTTGCAAACATTGACTCTGAACAGTTCACTGTGCCCCAGGTGTTTTTTATTATAAATATTTTATATCGCACCTCTCCAAAATCTGCTTTTCGCCCATTAAACAATGTTTCATCAGCATATCTCTTTTTAACAGGGGAAATTAATTTTGCCAATACCCAGAACCCTTCCTGTGTAAGCCCCATATTCTCACAATGTCGTTGTTTGTTTCCCCATTTGCATCTCTGCTCGTTCAGCCTGAGGTATAATGCTTGATTGTGTCTTCTAATATAGCTAGGACTGAGGGGCAATCACACATAGTTCAAATAATTAAAACTGTATATATACGAGCTCAAAAAATAGCTGAGCCACTGCTGTTTCATTCCCATTTTATACCAGTGTAACATCACTGAAATTGGTAGAATTTCACAAGCCTTATCTGGAATAGTATAGTTGCCAGTCTGACCTTTTAATAACTAGTATTTACAACTTAGTATCTTATCCTTTTGAGTAGTTAAAAACAATCAAGAAATAAGAGGAGAAAACAACTTTCCTCTTCTCTAATATGCAAAAAGCCACAGACATTTCAGCAGAAAAAAGGAAAGTACCTGTCTTACCATTGCTTTGTATCTATATGTGATGTGTCCATGTGCACAGGCTGATGAACATTAGATTGAAATAGAGAGAATATTTCAATTTGGACAGTATTTCTTAACTGTCCAGACTTCATTACTGAATCTGTCCGTTGCCATTGCTCAGTAATTGTCACACAGTGATGCAAATGCCAAGCAAAATTAAAGTAGTGAAGCATTTATAGTCCTTAGAGAAGATGCTAGATGCAGACTATAATTGCAGCTGGCAATTTCGGTTTTCAGAGGGATTTGTACTGTTCCACGAATGGTCCCCTATGGTTTAAAATAGCCAGCCAATGAAATCACATATGCTACTTACAGAAGTAAAAAATGCAGACTAAAAACTTCAGCAAATAGTTATTGTCTGTAATGGATCAATTAATTTTCACCAAGAGGCTGATTAGGATACTTCAGTATTTATGCATAATCCTCACAGTATTTAGTTTGGGAGAGCTCATTGGCTGCCACATTTGGCAGAACAGAATTTAGTACTGTAAAGAGAATGTAATTTTTAAAGACACTTACAGCCAGGCACATTGAGAGATTCACCATTGACATACTGTGTGGAACCAAAGTCATCCCAGGTGTAGTTCCTCCAGCCTTATTAGAGTTGCACCAGAAATCAATGTGGCTCAGAACTGTTTGTTCAGATCCTGTTTAAATGTAGCTTGGAACCTTGGAACCTCTGAACCTCCAGTTAGTCCCAGAAAATTGTTATGATTTTATTACTGCATCCACCAACTGGTAGAGAGACTCCAGAGCAGACTTCACTATGTCACCTGTTTCCCACGCTGGCAGAATAGTGCCTTGGCTTACACCAGACCAGTTTTAAGGGTGAGGCTGCAGAGACTTTGCACCCGGGGCACGGCAACCCTATATGCACAGACAGACTGGGGAACGAGAGGCTGGAGAGCAGCTCCGCAGAGAGGGACCTGGGGGCTCTGGTCAATGGCAAGTTGAACACGAGCCCACAGCGTGCCCTGGCAGCCCCGAGGGCCAGCCGTGCCCTGGGGTGCATCAAGCGCTGCATCGCAGCCGGGCGAGGGAGGGGATGGTCCCGCTCTGCTCTGCGCTGGGGCGGCCTCACCTCGAGCGCTGGGTGCAGTTCTGGGCGCCACAGGACATTAGGGATACAAAGCTACTAGAGAGCGTCCAGAGGAGGGCCACGAAGTTGGTGAAGGGTTTAGAGGAGAAATTGTACGAGGAGCGGCTAAAGTCCCTTGGTTTGTTCAGCCTGGGGAAGAGGAGGCTGAGGGCAGAGCTCATGGCGGGCTGCAGCTCCCTCACAAGGGGAGGAGGAGGAGGAGGGGCAGGCGCTGATCTCTTCTCTCTGGTGACCAACGACAGGACCCAAGGGAATGGCAGGAAGATGTGCCAGGGGAGGTTTAGGTTGGATATTAGGAAAAGGCTCTTCCCCCAGCGGGTGGTGGAGCCCTGGCACAGGCTCCCCAGGGAGGCAGTCACGGCACCCAGCCTGGCGATATTCAAGAAACTTTGGGGCTGTCCTGTGCAGGGAGAGGAGTTGGACTCAATGATCCTTGTGGGTCCCTTCCAGCTCAGGATATTCTATGCTTCTATGATTGTATCTTATAGCAGGATCTGGCCCACTACACCCCTGAATATTAGCTCAGCCATGAGACAAATTAACACCTTTGTGCCTATCATAGTAACATTTCACATGAATATAGTGCTTCGTTGGTGTGTATTCTATATCATGGCTCAGCACATGTAGATCCAAGCAAAAATGGAACTTGTTGCCCAAGATGGCAAAATATGTCTTAAGAAAGGCGGGAGATCTCACATCACGTGAATTCCAGCCATGTGAATATGCCACTGCACTGTAGACTATTTCTGGGCAGTCTTTACACAGCAATTACAGCAACTAATTAGAAGACCTTCTCCTCTAACCAAACCAGAATGGACTACTCCAAAATGTGATACCTACTATGAAGCCAGGAGCTAAAATAGTGAATACAGAACTTCCAGCTCATAACCTCATGTGACTTGGGGATAGGAAATGGATGCTGGAGGCCTCGTTCTTGGCTGCTAAAACCCCTTACAGCTCCATTAACTTCTACACTGAAATGCAGACCTTCTAGGCTAGGTAAATCTTTACATGAGTAAGATTTTCTTTTTTTTTTTTCTGCCTGCTCAGCTTCTCCCAAGCTCCTCCTCCATTTTATCCCTCTGATGCCTGCACAGCTTCACAGCTGCTGAAGAAGTGTGTATAAGTGACCATAAGACAGAAGGGAGAAAACAGGAGGAAAAACAGGACTCTGAAAGTTAACAGGCAGAGGTAAAAGACAGACTTCTGCCTGTCTGGCTGGCTGTGTTGGACCTGCTGGGAAGCACCGGTCCCCTGGTTATTCAGGTTATAGCGGGGGGCAGGAGGACCTGGGTTTAACTTTCAGTGGCTATCAGGGTGAGAGTGGGCATATCTGGGCTATGACTGTGAAGCAAGGACTCAGACAGGCTCTGGATCTGAGCTTGGAGGTTCTCCCGGGGCAATGATAAAGGCATGGCCTGTCAGGAGCCCCTGGTGAGGAGGAGGACCAGCACTGATGGGTGATGCACAGAAGAGCCATGTGTCTCCCAAAGACTGATGGACTATCTGTACAAAAAATCTGGAAATCCAGTATTATTATCACCACATTGCTAATAATCAGTGCTAAGGGAACTTCTTGATATTCACAGTGTTATTACTGGTCAGCATCATGTCTGTCTCATCAGCACACTCCTACCCACCTCAGGGCAGAGGGCAGGCTGGCTGCAGGTCACAGGGCAGGGGAGATACATAAAGGCTGTCCACGGGTGAGCAGTTCGTATCAGGGGACTGCTACCCATCACTGGCAGGTGCCACAGGCAACCCAGTGAGATTTTGCAGCCCGATAAGATTTTGTGCTGTGCTGCTGCCAGAAGCTGTCAGTTGTAGGAGTCATGTTTAACCCAAGACCATGCCCAGTGTGAAAGCAAAAAGCAATGAGGTGGGGGAGCAGCCCTCTGCACATTAACTAAATAATTAAATAGAAAATAATTAAATTAGAAACAAATAAAGAAGAAAGTAATTCTTGCATTGTCCACACAACCTCTCTTGTGCCTTTGAGTGATGGACATCGCAGTGCTCAACTGAATCCTATTAGTGTGTCACTGTATGTGTTCTGCTGGCTTTAAAGCAGTGAATCAATGGCAAGCTCCTCTGTCAGATATACAGTAGTGCTCTGCGTTGGTTTTTGTATAGCCCTAGATTTATTCACTACAATACCTATGGGGTTCTGTCCTTACACCAGCAAGTGGAAAATCTTGATCTGAAGCAATATAAATAATATATTGCAAGTATCACGAGGCAAAGGGTAGGAAGTATGAAAATAGATCACAGAGACACCGTCTGGTTGCATATGGCTGTAAATATGTACACTTGAGATACGGACATGCACACCTGCTAGATGTGTTTATAGTCCCATTGATGCTTTCGAAATAGTACCGAGATGTCTGTGACTGAGGAATGTAGCATGAAAAGTCATAAATCTTTGTTGTGGAGTGGCAGGTTTGACGGATGATGGTCACCTACTACTTCGATCAGAAAGGTAATCTACTCTACACATTCCCTGATCAATACTACGTCTTCCTCAGCCGTACTGAAAAATACTGCTTAGAAACAGAAATCCTGTGATGAAATGAACTTGTTGAATTCCCACAAGTATAAAAAATTGCCATTGATTTTTAAAATGTCGTGAGGCTGCTGTGAGGTTTTTGGTCTTGTTCACATCAGGTGCTAGTTGTCCGTGTGTCCCTCTGCATGAGGGAGAGTACTCAGGAGAAAGAGCAATAGAGTATGTTTGTAAACAGAAGGAGAGATGTAAATGAGAAAGAAGAATAGAAATATTGGACAGTTTGGGAAAAGGATTGTATCTTTGGCATCACCATGAAGGTGTCAGAGATATTACCAGTGCTGAGGAAGGGTCAGTGTGCAAGGCTTGCACAGCTGTTAAAATGCACAGCAGTTTCTTCAGAGGCCTGAGGGGACTGAACAGTCCAACGTGGTCATTTTTGTTTACTAAAAAATGAGGCTATGAAGAGATTCAGCTTTTTGAATCGGTTCATTATTTAAACAGCATTGCAGTCCCATTGAGGGGAGGGTTTATTCAACCAGAGGATGGCAGCAAGATGGCCCCCATCGAGGCTGAATCTACTCATGGCTGTTCCCCATCCGGCACTGTGGAGAGCATTTTGTGCCCTCCCCATTTCCAAGTCATTTAGGGATAAAAAGAATGGGCAGACAGCAGGATTAAGCTTTATTCACAGACCTCATTTTGTTGGGTAATGTGAAATAATTTCTTCCTAATTACCTCTGACGTCTGCAATTCTCACACTTATTGTTAGCTTGCACTAACGAGAGAAAAGCAAGTGCCTAAAGCAAGAGCTCATCCCCAACGGCGGCGCGCACGCGCGCGTGTGTGTGTTGCGTGTGTGTGGAGCTTGCCTCTTCGCATGTCGGGTGCTGGGGATAAATCACACGGAAAATGGGATTGTGGTAAACAAGCTCATCTAAATCCTGGATTAGAGGGGACGACAGCACTAGAGTCATGAATGGGGGCAACCAAAAAAAGCTGCAAAGGGCTGAGCCTGGGTTTTAGCCGCAATGGTACCTAGGGAAAACAGAACTTTTTTCCCTTTTAGTTTAGCTTTGTGAGGAAGCTGTACATTTGTGAGAAGCCCCAAGGGAGCTATCTAAATTGCCCTTAGCATCAGGAGGAAGGCAGCAAAAGCAGGTGATTACGGTGACAAGCTGAAACTGAGTTATCATTACATATCTGGGTTCAACTGCCAGGAATAAATACTGTGAGCAGAACTGATCTGGGTTCTGTGCGGGGGTACGGATGGGAGATGGGCTCTCAAGACCCTTGTCAGCCCTCCTTTCTATGATTGTTGTCCTGGCGAGCTGTTGTGCTGAAAGGAAAGGTGGCTTTGTAGTTAAAATGCTCTGGGAAGGCTGCATTTTCCACGGTCTTTCCAACCTCAGGCAAGACACTGAAAGAAATACATGTGCACATGTACATGTATGTATATTTAAGGTATGTGGGGGCTCCAAACGTACATATGTGCCTATGAACTTTGGAAAATTCCACTAGTTGACAAACTCTCATTGACAGCAAAGTTTGTGCGCATTCGAAAAACCACTCAGGTATCAGGATCTCTTTAGACATCTAACACTGTGTTTCAGTAGGACAAGGATCCTCATTTCTGAATAAGGTTTGGACTTGTCTTTTTATATTAGGGATTTTCATAGGTAACATCATCATTCATCACAGAAAAATACAAGCCTAACATCACGAATGATGCTATTGCTATTGTTTTGATATGAGTTTCAACAACAAACAGCATGAATTTGCTTCACCTGAGTAATTTGCTATGGCAAAAGGTCAGTGGAGTTATCAAGGGAAAGAGGAGGTGACAGTGGGTAAAGTCACCACAAATCACATCACTTCTACATACTCCCTTGTTTGTGGGATGAACAGTGTCCTTAACCTATGATCTGGAAGGGCCCTGGCAGTGTGATCTCTCCTCTACCTTGGGATGCGATGAACCCCTGCTGCCACCAGTTTCGCTCAACTGGGGCCCGCAGATGTTTTGCTATGTATGAAAGCAAAGCCTCACAGAGAGGATATAGTCTGTCCTTGGGCAGATGTGTCCTTGGGCAGATGTGTCTCTCCATGTTAGAAGGTGGGGCTCCAAATGTGCAGAGACAATTTATTTATGTTACTATAAAGGAGGAGGAATGTTGTGCTGAAGAGAGGAGTGCTCTTAATGGTAGGCAACAGGCAGTAGGAAGCGGCATTTGAGGACAAGGTCTCCCCAGAGGCACCCGTGTGGCCACTGATGAAATGGAAAGTGTTTTCTCCGTGTCAAAAGTTCATTTCAATCAGAGATGTCGCCAGCCCAGGAAGGTATTTGTTATTCCTGGGGTCTATCACTGGTCCTGTTGCCTGCTCTCATGGAGGCAGTGCAAGTCACTCCGTGCTGTCATTACAACATCTGTTTCTTCCATCCTTTCTCTGCAGAAGCCAAGGCAGAATACATTATGGGGTTACAATTTCCCCTTCATGCTTCCCATCCTCTTCAGCCCCCTGACACAGTCTGTATTTGAGGTCTAACTCAGGCTGTCAAGACAGCCAAGACAAATATATTTAGTCTACCTTAGTTTCCTTTGCAGTTTCAGTGGGGTGT
>VZTV01094432.1:0-16980 GCA_013400875.1 Anhinga rufa
ATTTAAAACAAAAAACCAAACAAGTGCATAGCTCCCAGCAGACTATTATAGAGAGGTTGGCTCCTATTACTGTATTTCACAGAAGTGTTTTAGAAACTTGTTAGAAGAATACACTTTGCTTCTCTCGTAAGATTTTAAAGTCCATAAGAAAGGATCCTATTTGTTTTATCCGTCTCCAAATGAATGGGCTGTGCCTTAAGGAGACCACAGAGATGGTAGCCAACTATGTCCCCTAGCTAAAAATTAGGGCATCCTTGCCAAACAGTGACACAGCGTTGTGCTCCCAGAATACAGTAAGTAATTAAGCCTGAATCACAGGCTTAATACCCAGCACACAGCTCTGAGCATTTCTGCTAAGGAAATAGGTCTTCCTACCTCCTTGAGCACAGGCCATGTCTTAAATCTCTATGGAAAATTTCAGACTGCTAGGGACTTTTGGCAAGGGGCATTTCTTTTCCTCACCACCACTCTCAAACATGTAAGGGGCAAGGCACTGACCTACACCTTCTCAGCAAAATGATAGCACTCTGGCAATGCTCTGCAAGAACTCAGTTGCTTTTGGCTGGGCAAACGCATTATCTTTTTTGCATCTGCAAGCCTCTAGTCCCAGGCCGGAGCAGGCTCTGTGGGCAAACATCTGCAGTATTAATTCTTCTGTCCGTCCTTTGCATTTAAAGCACCAAACTTCAACTGTCTAGTTCTTGCCAAGCACGGCTAATTAAGCCAGATCCCTAAATTCATTTAATGTCTGATGATTCCCAAGGCAAAATATACCAGAAAATATGTAATTAAACAGAGAGGAAAGTATGCCTCATATACTCACAATAAATCTGCCAGTCTTATTAGAACAACCATACAGGCGAGGGGGATGATCTTCAGTCTTTGTCAAGAGTTGTGATGAAGTCTGATATTTTTTTTTACCTCCAAGTGTTTTCCAGAATTCCTCTGAAATACACAATATATAATTTATTCAGCAGCAGATTTAACATTTGATGTTTTAGCTTGTTAGATACTGTTTCAAGAATCCCCAAACAATATCTTTTCTGTCTCAAAGATGGGTGCATTTTCTTACAGTTCTTCCTGCAGTTTGTCAAAATAACAATAAAGATATCACTTGCAGACCTAGAAAGAGCAATGTGCTATGTCTTTCTGCCCTCCTAGGTACTCATGGTAAAAAAAGGACCACATTCCTCTGCAGCTCCTGCTACTCTCCTACAGACTTCCAGGGCATCGCACTGCTTGTGCATCAGCCAGTTCTGGATAGATCTCCATGGTAAAATATCAGGTTGGATTTTCAAAGGGAGAGGGTGAGCATATGCTTCTGCCTACAAAATATATGATCGCAGAAACCATTTAGGCTGTATTTCCATACAGTGCTGTGTATTCTCAGCTGCCTATTAGCAATCATGTGGCCTCATACTAACCTGGTTCCTGGCCTTCATTAATCTTAGCAGTCTGGCATTTAAGAATGCTGGCGATGTATTGAGCTCCTTGTTCCTCCTCTTTGTTTGCTCCTTCTCCTACCCAGGTGTAGCCAGAGTTGTTTGGCAATTTCAGAACAAAGACATCATTAGAGTTTAGTGACATTGTGTCAACATCAACCTAGATCAAGAAAGAAATTGTTTTATTCTTCATATTTTCAAATAACGTGATCACTATTCTGCACGTTTATATAAAATGTGTAGATAGATGTTAATCAGCTATGCTTTTTTTTCTCCAATTTTTCCCTGGATTTATACTGATATAGATTAGGGAACTTGAGACAGGGAACTGACTTGCAGGGCAAAAGTTAGGACTATTTGGCAGTAGGAAAGACCATTTCATAAGGGCTGCTGATTTCTTGTCTGTTCTTTGTCAGCTGACTGTTTACTACGTGTTGTCTTACAGTGTCCTCTGAAAGATGTAGATTGGCTGCAGTCAGTTATGGCATATTCTCTGTGATTTATTAGATGGGTTGGTCACATAGAGCGAATTTGATTTGGAGTTCTGCATTCTTAGCAGATGTGACTACTCAACAAAATTAGTCGCAGAGGCTCATGGCAGCTATACCATTTCCCATGGGGAATAGTTGCTAATACTTAGCAGGTGACCTTACCTCCGCAATCCTGGTAGTGGCTGCCAGGTTCCTGCGGATTTGGAAGAGTCGCGTGGGAGGAGCAGGTTTCTGACCTCCCTTCTTGGATGTGCCATCCTTGTAGACAATAAGTGGTTTGTTTTTGAACAAGCTCAGCAAATGTGCAGGCTCTTTGCCTTGGCTGACTCGGACCTGTACATACATAAAGAAATACAATAAAGGAAACTAAAGGACAGAAGTACTTATTTTTGGTCTTTGTTGAATAGCATAGGGGATGTTAGCCAATAATGCTAAATATGTTAGCAAGAATGAGAAGTGGCAAGCTGAGTAGATCTAAAAATATAGTTCCAGACACATTAAATTTAGAGCGTTTGTGAGATTTTTTTGTCAATCATGCTGACACAAAGACAAGATTCAAACTTCTAACATAATGTTTAGCTGATTAAAATGGCTGCTATCTACTGTAATAAGAAAATCACTCTTTTTCAAAAGAACTGTCATTTCATAGTTTTATAGAGTGACTTAATTCCCCTAAAAAACTGTCTTCGAAGTTTAGGTGCCCTGTATTTAAGCAGAAGAGAATGGTTATTCATCCTGTTCATTATTTCTATGTGTATTTTACCTGCAAGAGGATGAAAAAGAGGAACATAGATCTACCTTGCAGAGGATAACATGGATGACAAAAATGACCTTCCATTACAGGTGCAAAAGATGTTACTGCAATGTCAGAAAAACATTGAGCTATGAAGAACAACTACTTTTAGGTTAATGTATGATATAACAAAAGTTATTTGCATAGAACCGTTTGTTTGTCCTTTATAACAGTACCACCTGCCAAGGTGGAGGGCTGCAACTTTCACTCCTGGAAAGAAAGGGGAAAGAAGGGAGTGAGGCATGCTGCGTAGCCAGCAGAGGAGAAGTGGAGACCCCCAGCCCTTTAGGCCTGCCTGGTGAGGCTTGGGGCAGGTGGCAGCCAGGCAGGTGTTTTGACTTATCTCACAGCTGGATAGACTGGTACAGTTACCTGATAAGGATACCCTAGGACACATATACTTGTGGGTGCCAAACTGCAGCAGGATTTTACAAATGACACCCACCCCCTCTCCCCCCCAAAAAAAAACCAAAAGCAAAAAAAACCAAAAAACAAATCCAACCAAACAAAAAAACAACCGAGAAAACCCCAAACCTGCTGAGGGAAACATATTCCTGCAAAACAAATAGGGGAACAACTTCTTAATAGTCATTTGTATTGTAGTGCCATCTAGTGACCACAAAATAGTACATTTAAACCTTTCAAAAAATGCTAATACAGACGTTAAGCACAGGTACTATATTCTAGGTAGCCGTGTACATGCATACAAATGCACACATGTGTAGAATCACAGAATATCCTGAGATATGTATGTGCATGCGTATATATACACATACATATATACATGCATATATATATTCCTAAATTCATTGCAGGCTAAAAGTACTTTTAAGTACTATGTCTACTGCAGTGAGATGGATCTCCTTGAGCTTTAATAAAAAGGCTTTTTATTATTGCAGCTGTTAGTTGTAGTATTATTATTACTGTAGTATTAGTAGTGGCCTTAGTTATGAGGCAGGACCATATTGTGCTGAACTCTGTCCAAATACAGAACAGGTGTTAGGAATATTTCAAGGAGTAATTACCTAGAAATGTTCTAATCCTTCCTTAATACAATTTCAATCATAAATCATAACTGATTAATAGCTAAAAGTATGGACTGCCATCTAACTGTACCTTAGTGGGTGGGGGAAACTCTTTACTTTGAAATTAAGAAATGGGAACCACAGAATTATGTCGTACTGCCTAGAAAATCTCTGCCTGTCTCTAGTCATCTTCCAACTTTAGCCTTTCTGTGAAAAGAAGAGACCTCTCACCTCTCTACCTACCCACCACTCTTCACTAGTGATAAAAGGAGAGCACACATAGGACTAGCTCATCTTGTCACACCTTTTAGTTGCCAATGTCCTGCGCACTGCCTTGCACACCCCATTTCTGCAAGTGAGGATGTGTATCCTGCTTTCACATAGCTGCAAGCACTATGGGATGGGAAAACGCTAATTAAGTTCCTCACTACGCCAGGGACAAGCCAGACCCTGCAGCACAGTTCCTGTAGGTTCTCCCCTTCTGGCTGTCATGTGGCTTTCATGTCTCCCAGTTTTGGCCCTCTAAAAGTCAGGTGTCTTGTCTGGGCTAAACATCACAGCTTCCTACATAATCAAAAGGAGACAGGGGAGCTCATGCAGGGCTATCACCCTGTCAGACACCTGCTTCAGAGTGCGTTGCCCTGGGACAATCTTATCCTTCGGTCTCCACTGACCCTGTACAGAGTCTGCAAGGCTACACAGGACTAAAACCTAATTTTTAGACAGTGAAAGCTGAAGGAAAGAAAAGGCAGGTTTAGGTTGTGTTATATCTGTGGTTTTTTGGACATCTGCATTCAGAAAGGATTATTCAAATGAGAAATCTCCAGTGACTTTAAAAGGAGCCCATGGTACTTGGCTCAATATAGACCATGAGCAGTTGATATTCCCAGTCTTCAAATGCTACCTCCTCCTTTCAGTTCTCACTGACATTTGCATATACTGCATATACTGCTCTGTTGAATTTTATCCAAAAGGCACTAACCTGCACAGCCTGACCGTTCAATAACTGATCCAGCTGAACAGTCAGAAATGCAGACGCAGTCAGTTCATCTTTTGTAGCATGAGCTCCTTGCCTGAGAAAGACAATGGTTAAGCCCAGTTTCAAAATAATCCAGACCTTACACTGCATGACAAATGCAGTAAACAACCTTGCATTTACACATGGTTCTACTCAAAAGGGCATAAAGTCAGCATAAAATAATATCCACATGCTGCAGGTCTTTGCAAAGCCAACCAAACATACCACGTGTAGATGATCTTCCCTTTAGGGTAAGTGTAGAGGATAATGTAGCAGTCACCACCGTAGAACTGTCCATATGTCTCGGGTTCCACAGGAACTCTGCCGCTGCTTTCCACACGCCAGATCTGGGTAAACAGAGATATCACTGGAGAATGCTGAATTTCAGCATCCTGAGACTCTTCAAGAAGCAATTTATTGTGTCATCCCTTGAGTGACCTTTGTTTCTGTTCCCAAGTGTTATGGAACAAAACCAGGAATGATTCTTCATGAAGTAGATAGATACACCCTGCGCCCACTGAATGAGATCCACTTTCTGCTTCAAAGTACCTTTTCTGATGGTAGAAGTAACACTGCCACTAATGTGGTGTTACTCTACACAACAGTCTAAATGGCAAACATAGAGTAGCAGCTTATCCCGTAACAGAATAAGTTAGGTAGGTAGAATACAATTTAATACAACACAAAAATTACCTCTACTTTCCCTGAACCATCATCTACCATGTTATGCTGGGCAGCCATTTGTGGGGACTCATGTAACTTGGTAGCATCAAATTCAATCTGCTCAATTTTAGCCACTCTCTCTGTGACATATACTTTGCCAAATCCATCACTTTGATCTTTATCCTTCCAGTCTTTAAAAAATTGTTTGAAAATTGGCGTTTCACCTCCTTCGGGAAGGACTTGAATCTGAAACGAAGCAAGACACATGAAATGGAAGGAAAACAAAACTGACAGTTACTGGAACAGAAACTTTTCTGACTTATCTGTTAGTGAAACACTGCCCTTATGTCTTATAAGCCCTTAAAATATTTTTTTGCTGATTTATAAACAAAGTCTTTAACAGAGCTCATGCTCTCCTGGTATCATCTCATAAATAGATTGCACCTGTGTGTTGGCAGGATAATTCATCTGCTGTATGAATTGTTCAGCATTCTTCATGGCAGCTTTTCTCTCTTGTGGGTTAGCATCTTTGCCTAGTTAAAACAGAAGGATAAAAATACATGGGAAAGGACAATGAGCTCACGGATTCTGCAAAAACAAGATGTCCTTGAGCCAAGTTCTCTTCAACATTGCTCTTGCCTTGGTCTTGAACAAACACAAATGCTGGACATAGCACGAGCAATAAGATGTGCACAAAGTTGAATGGCCAAAACAGTACCTCAGTGACTTTGAAAACAGTTAACATAAAATAAAATTAAAAAAAAAAGAAAAAAGAAAAAATAAAAAAGGGGGTATTGGTTTTTGCTTAGTGCGTGTGTTTCTATCAAAAATGCTGTTCATATCTGCTTGGTTCAAGGTACAGGATCACCCTGGCTCCTTTCTCTGAATCTTCCCTTGCTGGGCTGCAATGTGGTAAATAAAGCTGCTGTCCAGAACTGCCTTCACTTCTTCAGGCAGTGCCACAGTCTCAGTAAAAGAAACTCCCATTTCGTCTGGCTGGGTTGTGCAATTTACCACCACCCTTCTCCATCCATTGCTCCTTGTTCAGCCTTGCTCAGGCTTAGACATCTCTGAAAGTCTCTGTGGGATGACATCGCATATCAGATCTGTGTCCCATCTGGCTGTCAACGACTATACTCCAAAGACCTCTTAGTCTAATAAGATGCTCTGATAAGCTATTCATTGTATTCCATTTTCAATGAGACTATTAGCGAAGTAATTCACACTCCTCAGCTTAGTGGTGTGAAGATTTCCAGCAGAGATGATAACTGCAGCCTCCGGGTGCAAGGGTGAGACTCACAGACTAATGGGATTTTTCCACACATTATTGTTACCAACAGTAGCAGAGTGAGGATGCACAGAGGAGCACATAGGGCCACATTCAAAGGGCCTAAACTGTATTTTATTTATTTTGTAAATACTGATCCTATTGGCTTGGTTCTTCTAGGAGCTGTCAGGTAAAGAGTAAAAACCAGGAATCAGGTGGTCAGGTAGACCTTAGGCCATCTGAGCACAATGCTTCCAAAATGCTCTTTTTTAAAGGATGCAACTGCATCCCTTAAAACTGCAAATGAAGTTTTCAAGCAAAATGCTTACAATGATTCCTGGACTGACTTCAGCAGTTTGACAGCTGCATCAATTAATTATTTGCTATTGCATATGGTAAAAAGAAATGCAAATGCCACAGAATAATTAATACACTGCCTCAGACAAAAAAGGGAGATACTCAGCACTGGATGCAATGGCAGCACCACAACAATCCAGCTGCAAGGTGTCCAGCCCTAATTCCCCAGTAGTATTCTTCTCCTGGAAAATGTTCAGTCAGAGCAATTGCAGGCACTCCTACAACCATTGATGATACCACAGAGATCTTGTGATGATTCACAAGAAAAAAAAAGCATCAAAGTGTTTGCAAGCTTATGCTCTTAGTTGATGCCTGGGACATTCACCTTTCAATTTCATACCTCTGCGGAGCAATGTATGAAAATATAATATCTACCCATTATCAAACTTTCAGTGCCCAGACTTTTGTCTCAGACAATAGGGATTTCATTACAATATACAGAACTTGTAGAATTCTTTATGTTTGCTTTGTAATTGCCACTTATATAAGCATTTAAGCACCCAAGCTTACAGATACCTCAGAAATAGAAATATCCAGGATCCTTAGACAAGATTCGGTCTTGAGCCCCTTACCTGAGTGAGCAATCCTTGTCCACTGACCACACCAAGGAAGAACTGTGTGCAGGGTACTGTGTTCAGCCAGTATTAAACTCTTGCTAGTGTCCCGAGCATGTTGTGTGAACTCCTTAGATATATCTGTGTAGCTTCTGCATTTGCAACAGAAGTGATCTCTTACCTTTCCACACAAAAATCTTCCTTGCAGCACCGTTGTCCAAAATGAAGCACTCCTGAGACAAAAGCATAGCCATGGAGAAGGGGTTTTCCTCTGCTACCACAGACACCTTCATGGATCCACTTGCATCTGACACCTAAGAAAGCAATCATTTCAAATTTAGATCAGCTCTGGCTTTTATAACCAAATGAATTTCTACTCTCAAAATTACTATAAAAATCATTCACCATTCCTATATACATGGCTGTATGAAATCTGTGTGCTGCTGGATAGTAAGGTAGGCTAATGACTTATCTTTTTGTTTCATTTCATTTTACATCCACTAGAGGGAGTTGTAGTGTTAATTTTAGTGAGTTTGTTGGCTCTCTGTCTCACATTTAAAATAAATTGGTTTCTCTTCCACTTTCAATTCAACTTCTCATTCAGCGAACACCTCACAATTAAAAATCTGTATTTTCTTCAGCTCCTCCTATATGCTCAGCTGAACTGGTAGAGTCCCCAGGTGTCATCTGCTGCTACCAAGCAACCAGCACTGAAGCCAAAGGTACATGCTAAATAAGAGCATTTGAAATTATAATAACATAGTCCTACACTGATATTAACAGCTGAAATACCTACATTTATAACCTACAGTTCTTAAATTGGAAACTGTAATACAAGACCTGTTGCAGAATCTGCTTTGTAACCTCTACCACTACTGTAAGTTCATGTAGACCTTTAAAACTTTTAAAAATTCACTCCTACATGGCTGAAAAGACCAGTTATTACTACTGAAAGTTATTACTATTGTAATAACTTTTCTAGCAGTCTTTATTTCCTTTTCTATAATTAAATATTAATTTTAAATACACCATTATATCGCCTATTGTATATTATGAAGCACAAGATGGAAATTACCACTGCATAAAAAAAATAAAAATCAGCTACTATACCTACTGTGAGGGCTCACCGTAGACCTGTCTCCTGACTTTGACACTCACTGTTATATTGCAGCACGTTTAAATGTAGCTAGCAGAGCTCTGTTAGCAGGACCCATGAACTTAGAGGAATTTATTAGATAGCCACAGAATTTTCTGAGAGTTCTTAGGATTCCAAAATTCACTGCAAGCGCTTTTCTCTCCTCTAGTATTGTCTTACTACAATGGTCCTGATCATACATGCCGGCCTTCTTTTTCTTCTTTTTTTTTTTCCTTCTTTCTTTTTCCTAAAACCCTGCTATAAAGATAAATGTGTGCAAGATTTTTTGTCAAGAATGGCATGATTAATGGGAACTAAAGGCAGCACATAAACAACAAGAACTAAAAATGGCCTTGTAACAATGATCACCTCATACAGGCCTCTTGTAAACCCCCAGCCACACATATGGGTAGGAGAGGAATTGTGTAACAAGCAGGCAAAGTGGTGGCTCCATCCTGCTGTAGTCTGTGGGATGCAAGAGTTGTGGAGGGAGTGACTCACCCTCTCTCACACTTCACCACAGCTTCGAAGCTACTATAGATGGCACCTAAAAGGTCACACACATGGGGATCCAGTAGCACTTAGTGCTGTCAGGGTTGCCATTTGTTGACCAAACCCTTCTTATTAAGTGACTATGGGGAAGGGAAGAAAGTACATTATATGCCAATGAAAGATTCTTTTCTGTCACAGAAGGCAACCTCATTGCATAAGCCAGAGCACAAAGTGCTGAAGGGAAAGGTCCAGATCTCAATGCTAATGACAGCTTGTAAAAAAAGTACTCTTCTTGCAGTCTTCAGGAGAAAAATAATTTTCTTTTTTTTAATTGAGAAGGAGGAGGATAAAGTCTTTTCTAGATTTCATTAAAAACATCCCCCTTTTCCAAATACTTTCTCACTTCTTTTCTCAAGTGGGAGAATATGAAAGAAAGGGGAGCTGTGGGGAAAAAAAAAAAAAGAGAGAAAATACAGGCCTGGAAATAGTTTGTTTTTTGTTTTTTTTTTTCAGAAAAAGAAAAAGAAATAGTTGTGTAGCCTTGTATATAGGTAAGATACTGTATTGTTAGTTCAAAGAATAAATTCCATGCCTCTTCTAGGAAACAGCAGTATGCCTAGCATGATGTGAGGAAAAATCATAACTTCACTGAATGTAATCATAAAATTCCTAGTGATTTAAATGGAGTAAATATTTAATCCATTTTGTTTATAGGTAATTTTTCTGGCAGTGGCACTGTCCTAGTCAGTGTTAAGCTATTGCAGGTAAGGAAGGAAGAAAAGGGCATTGCAAAAGAAAGGAGTTTTGCATTCAAATGCCTTTGGATTTATATATAAAATCACAGAATCACAGAACAGTAGGGGTTGGAAGGGACCTCAAGAGATTATCTTGTCCAACCCCCCTGCGTGAGCAGGCACACCTAGAGCAGGGGGCACAGGACCGCGTCCAGGTGCGGTTTGAATGTCTCCAGGGAAGGAGACTCCACAGCCTCTCTGGGCAGCCTGTGCCACTGCTCTGGCACCCTCACAGGAAAGTTTTTCCTCATATTTAAGTGGAATTTCCTATGTTACAACTTGTGCCCATTGCCCCTTGTCCTGTCATCGGACGCCATTGAAAAGAGTCCAGTGTCATCCTCCTGACACCCGCCCTTCAGATACTTATAAGCACTGATGAGATCTCCCCTCAGCCTTCTCTTCTCCAGGCTGAACAAACCCAGGTCTCTCAGCCTTTCCTCATAAGGGAGATGCCTCAGCCCCTTGATCATCTTGGTAGCTCTCCGCTGGACTTGCTCAAGCAGCTCCCTGTACTTCTTGAACTGGGGGCCCAGAACAGGACACAGCACTCCAAATGCGGCCTCACNGCTTTTGTTGAATTTCATGAGGTTCCCCTTGGCCCAGCTCTCCAGCCTGTCCAGGTCCCGTTGGATGGCAGCACACCCTTCCGGCATATCAGCCACTCCTCCCAGCTTGTTATCAGCAAACTTGCTGAGGCTACACTCCATTCCTTCGTCCAGGTCACTGATGAATATATTGAACAGGATTGGGCCCAGCACAGACCTTGGGGGACACCACTAGTTACAGGCCTCCAACCAGACTCTGCCATGTTGATCATGACCCTCTGAACTCTGTCGTTCAGCAAGTTCTCAATCCACCTCACTGTCCACTCATCCAACCCACACTTCCTAAGCTTGTCTGCGAGGATGTTATGGGAGACAGTGTCGAATGCCTTGCTGAAGTCAAGGTAAACAACATCCACTGCTCTCCCTTCATCGACCCAGCCAGTCACACCATCATAGAAGGCTATCAGATTGGTCGCTGTCTAATATAACATAACTGTCCAGATCTCAAACTCTGCTAAGAGTAATTAAATAATATATTATATGATTATATATGACTACTAAAACTCTCACTGTTAAAATCAAGAAGGCAGGAAATATAGTTTGATTTAAGACCAGTTAATTCTTCTTTGACCTGCACTGGCCATGCTTAACTTGTTTCCTGAGTAAACAGGACTGTGATCTGTTTTTTTACCTCAAATTACCTGGGCTGTCTTGATTGATATGCTTTGAGAAATTCCTCAATTGGCTGCAAATCAACTAGCACAACTGCAGTTCTGTAACTGAAGCCAGAACTCTCTATATAAGGGATGAATGAATGCATGAATACTGTTGAGTGTACCTAATTAAAGTACATAAATAAATAACTTACCATATATAGCTTAGCGCTTCTCCTGTTTGCAATATCAGCCAGCTCATCATCATCATCATCACACTCAAGAAGCGCTGGCTTGCTCCCTAAAACCTGTACAACAGAGAATAACAAATTCAGTGCGAAGAGAGAGTAGGTGCTGTAATATAAATACCTAAACACTGTAACATGTTGTTCCAGTAATCAATTAATCGTGATCATCTTTACATATAATCCAATCTAAATCCAAACTCATGGGTGACTTGTTCACAAACCCATGGATAATTTTAAATAACTGTGTCAGATCTCCAACAGCTTTAGACCTTCATGCTGTCTTTCCTGCACACCAACTTGCTGGTCATCTGTAGACTAGGACAGGAAATGATATGTAGAAAAAAGCTTCAAAGGATACATACAGACACAAATACATAGAGCGTAAAAGTTTAAGTGATCATATTCTCTGTGTGTGTTTATATGTCTGTCAGCCCCTTTTCCTCCCAGTAACTTCTAAACTGTCGGCAAGCATATTTTACAGTGTTTGGAATAACATTACTCTTAAAACATTTAACAATACTAAAATCAAACAGACAAAGTAAAATATAAGAGTTGAAATTATCTTTTAAAATATTTCAACTGACAATATATAATATCAGATTATGAGTTCAATAATCTTAAAAATTACAGATTTTTAATCCCATTTTTAGGGGGGGAAATTAGCTAAGGTCTTGAAAAACATTTATGGGGTGAGAAAACATTTTCTTGCTCCACCACCAGAATACCAATTTTAACAATGTGGTTGTTTTACATCATAGTAGTTTTACACCATGGGTAATGTAATAACAACTATCACTGCAAGAAATTTACAGAGCTTCATCAAGAATACATTATGGTCAGTAGTCATTATTAGATCCTAGTTACCCTTTCTTAGTGATCTTTCCTTAATGATTCATATATGACCAAATCCAGATGTTCCCTACAGAATATTATGGATTTCTATAAGATTATGTCCCAGAATGAAGATAGTAGTAATTGATACCTCTGAGTAACTAAATATTAACATCAAGTACAAGTGCAGTGCCAGCCTTCCTACTGACACAGTGCATTTGCACATAACATGGAGTCACATACAAAAACACTGTAAATATTTGATAGCAGGGAAGCCTGACAAAGCATACAGCTGCAAAAAATTTGGAAAAAAAAACCAATATAGCCTAAATATTTAATACAAATTTGCCATCTGTGGAGTTTCCTGACCTGGTAAGGCCTGTTATATAGTAAAAAAAACTAACAACAAAAAACTTGTTAAGTGTGATTGCTGCAGTATAAGCTAAAATATTTTACTTGTGACTCGTTGAAGACAAGAAAGTAACATCCTGAGTGCTTAAAAAAGATGTTACCAGTAGCTCTTCAGTAGCTATTGGTCAGCATTTCCTGAATTTATGCTACAGGGCTACAGATTTACTAATGTATAGGTCAAATGGGGCTACATGTTCATAGCAGTGCCACCATGCTGGTGAATGGCTAAAAACAGTGGGCATATGTGGCATATCAGCACAAGATTTCTTAAAATATTTCCCATCCTAGATTTTCACACTAACCAGCAGCCTGAACACAAGCCGTAGAGCACCAAGAATAATGTTGGCTTTGTAATGCAAGGGGCACAAAATTGCCAAATAACAGCCATGCTTTTTACCTGAACAGACACTGAATAGGTTTGAGGGTTTTACAACATTTGACTTTCAGTAGCAAATAAGAAGGTAAAAGAGTCCTGTTACCACAACTTCCAGAAGTCCATACTCACCTGCTTAATTAGGTACTTCCAGCAAAAAAATACACCAAAAAAATACACAAAAATTGTGATTTCTGATACAGTTAAAGTCAGTGTTTTCCCTTGCCATGCATACAGAAAACCTGTGGCACCACAATTATTTTGCAGCTTTGTTGTAAGTTGCTTAAAGTGATATAAAATAAACTGCTCTTAAAGTGTTCTGCTTGCCCAGGGGTCTTTGAAAACTGTGCGAGTGCCACCCTGAATATTTTTAAACAAGGCTAAACAGTGCCTGTTGGTGTTTGTGAAAGCATCTTGGCAGAAGCAGCCTCTCTATTCACAGTACAGTCTAGGTGCTCCACTCTGGTGGCAATTACACTAAGCAGCCATATAGTTTAAAACCTGGGCTTTAAAACTGGCCCCAGCACAGTTTAGATTGCTGGCCTGGCCTGTTGGAGTCTTAAAACTGCATGTAAAAATGTTTTCCTGAACTAGATAGAGAATTATTGTCAGAATGCCTAAGTCTTATCTTGGGAAATCTCAATTCATCAGTACTGGCACAGAGAGAGGGGTCAAAACCTCCTTTGTGCAGGTGCAGTTACTGGTATGAGATGAAATGCCCGGGAAAGGGCAGAGACATTCTGGTTCTGGGGAAATCCATTCACAATTCACTAAACAGCAGCTTATACAGTAGGTTTTCTGGCCAAAGCTACCCCTGTGCTTCAGCACAGGCGAGCGGAAAAGGAACATTACTCATTATTTTAATTCTTCTGCAGTTTCTCAGAGGAGCCCATGAATAAATGGAGAAGGGTTTTAAGGGTGCTCCATTCTCCTGCATTTGAAGCCACAGTTGCTTGTAGATCCTGGAATTCTGGTGACCCTTCTTAAGAAGGGACAAGATATGCTTCTCATCCCACCAGATAAGAAAATCCA
Organism: Anhinga rufa; assembly: GCA_013400875.1. Taxonomy (NCBI): domain Eukaryota; kingdom Metazoa; phylum Chordata; class Aves; order Suliformes; family Anhingidae; genus Anhinga; species Anhinga rufa. Next base: position 14,125 of record VZTV01094432.1, read on the forward strand.
GGACTCGTGAGGAGGGCTGTGCAGCCAACACAGCTGTTAAAAGAAGCCTTGAGCTGAATCACTAATGGGTATGTAACCTCTGTGTGTTGGTATCAAAACCAGAAGATGATACAACGTTAAAATGACCTAAGGCATGTGAAGACACCAATTATGAAGAGATGCAGCATGCACTACGTATACTCAACATATGAAGTGATGCAGTATGAAATACATATAGTCAGTACTCTTGTATTGCTAGGAACAACTTATGTCATTGCCAACATGCAATAATTTCAGCCAGTTGCCATATAGACTGGAGGATGAGACAGATCACGGAAGGAAAAATTCTGTGCTTAAACAGAAAGCAATTTATGCTGAAAAAAATGTTCTGTCCCAAAGAAATGCCTTCCCGAGAAGCTGTCTTTCCTCCTTTGAAGGTAAACTCCCATGCTACAGCTGAGTCCACATGCAGCCACACATATGCCTGGATGTTATGATAACTGATAATTTTATCAAGGAGATTACGAAGTGTGTATTGAACAACAGCTAACTGCTCTGCTGGAACTGGGTGGTATCATTACCCAAGCATATGGCTGACTGAGTTGGGGCTCTCCAGGACACCTCACCTTTATACAGATAATTCTCATATGATGCATCAAAAAGAAAACAAATCATGCCAGCTGAGACTACACTCAAAGGCTCCCAAAGCTTTTCAGTAAGGATCCCAATAAAATTACTTAAACCGACAGACAGTTTAAAGAACATTGAGTCTTTTGATTCTTATCTACATATACTCTTAGTTTCACACAGATCCTGTGGTAGCTATATACACAGGACCTTGCTCATATAATTCTCCCTATACAGACAGTCAGGCTGCTCCACTGGGTCTTAACGTCTTATGACCCAGTGTACTGACAGCCCTAGGCTGGTTCTCCTGGGCTTCTCTGAGCTTCGAGACCCTGACTCACAAACCTGCCAAGAATTCCAACCCACAAATCCACCCTACACACCTGAAAATAGCAATGCTCTCTTAGGAATGCAAAACAGCCTAGCCATACTTTTCCCCAGATGTCCAACCATATTGGCAACTTCAAACCATAACTCTCATAAATACACAGGTTTTAAAACCACTTTTTAAATCATTACTATTATTATTCTTTACTGCAGTGGAAATAATCTAAAGAATAATTAAATTAGTGGCCCTGAAAGCATACCCATGGCCCACCTTCTTCTTTCTTTGCAGCTGCTGATTTCCAGACCACAGAGACTCTTCATATCACTTCACCTAACCTGCCATTGACAGGTTAAGGTATCAAACCACCCCCCGCTCTTTGTTGCTCCACCACAGAATGATGCTTATTCTCTCCCCACCATTGCTTCCTGTGTGCAGGTTTATCAGAGTCCTGGAGAAAGGCAGGAGCAACTCTGGCCTCAGTGAAGGCGCACTCAGGCGTAGTGCCGCTATTCTGCAGTGACCGTTGCTGTGCACAGTCTAACCTCACGATATATGTGAGGTCGTTTAACCACTCGAAGCTTAGGCTGCTTCACAGCTATCTCAGAATAATATGTGCCCATAGCTGGCTACAGCAAAGCCTACCTTGTTTTACGTGGCTACAGCCTAATGCTGGCTATGCTCAATGAGAGCACCACTCTGCTGAGTTAGCATTGTTTTAGCAAAAGCATTCATTAACTCCACACCTTTAGATCTTGTCTATGGGGGGTATAACAGGAAGACAGTCTGTATTCATTTTAACAGTTTTGCTTCTTTAAGTTCTGTTAAACCTTTGTGTTGACACTCTTAGGTTAGCGCAAGAATATCGTAGTTGAAACCAACAGAACATCAGTTCCTCTACAACTGCCCAAGTTCACTCTTATCTTGAGGTAAATGCAATGTAGCTTATCCTGCCTGCAAAACCATAACCTCCTTTCATATCCTTATGTGCATGAGCTGCAAATATCTGCACCCCCTCAGAGAAGGGCAAAATACAGAGCCAAAGCTTTTACTGACAAGTGAAATTCTATTATGTTGCCCTTAAAAAAGAATAGAAAAAATCAGAGACAAAAGGTTTCTAATCTGTCGGAATGTGACAAGGTAAATAATTTAAAATAAACTTATCAAAAGAAGAAATTTAGCAAACATTGTCTTCATAACTAGAGAAGCCAGCTCTGCATCATAAAATAGTTGATATTGATGAATGGGAGCAAGAATTTTAGAGAATTCAGTGAGGCTGAAAATCCAACTAGGAAAACAATACTTGAACACGTCAGGTGAAGGTTTAATTAAGAGAGAAAACCAGTTTTGTACAGTTTAACTTGTGTACACTAGCACTGTGTTTGTGCTTCTTCTTACACAGTTTGGGTTAGGTTTCTGGGTCCAAAATGGAGCTATTTGTTGTGGCTGTGATCCCAACAATCAGGTCTCAAAACCACTCAAATTCCCCTCTTTATATGCTAACAGCAATAGAGAGAAAAGCAAGACATTTACATAGCTTTAAGCTGTCTTGTGGGCAAGCTTTTATTACTAAATACTTTTGGAAAACAATCAGGATTAGTAGCTCATCATTTACTTTCTTGCACTCTCTGTCATAAGCAAGTATACCCTGCTCCTGTAAACTCAAGGTACACGTGTAGGCTGTGACAGAGAATAAATCCTCCATGCAGGACAATAGGTCTGAACTATAGGCACAGTGTGAATTCATTGGTAGATAAAGGCTTAGATTTTATTAACCTTCAAAGCAGAGAAAAATATTACAAGGAATGTCTCTCAAATAAATATTGTTTCAAATATCTACTCCGGTAGCCAGTAAAAGGAAAAAATCCAGCAGAGAGAGAAAGGGATGAACAAGATGCAGGCTAGTAACCACCTGGCTGACCCTG
>VZTV01094433.1:0-21423 GCA_013400875.1 Anhinga rufa
ATGTGCTTATCTCCCAAAACAACTAATTTTCTATTCTCCCTAGTATAATTTCAGGTCTAAATTCCAGTTGCTTTTTCCTCACAGTGCTCCTTTTTCTTTATTGTCTCTTGAAAGAAGTCAGGAAGGCCAGATGAAGGCTTCAGTTAGCCACTCTATGAATTGATTAATGATGCTGCCACCAATGAATGGGGATATTCTGGGGCTCTACAGGTGGAACTGAAACCAGAATCCAATTCATAATTTTGTTTGCTGCATCCTAAGCTGTTGCTATGGAAATGAAGGTAAAATCCTATAATTATAAGTTGCCTGATGTCAACATAGTGTCTACTTTTCACTTGCATATAAAGTTATTATTAAAATTAGAGCCAGGAAAAGCCCAAAGCTGAAAAATCACCCGGTGTGTTTGTTAAAGGTGGAACAGACTTCAACGTTCACTTGCTGGTTTAGGTGAAATATGTGTCAGAGTCAGTATCTTGGATCCAGGCTCTCCCAGTGCTTAGACCCAGATTTAAAAGTATGCATACTTAGAACCCGAGGCCATCTCCATTTCAATGCCAAACCAGAAAACCTCACACTAGGAGCAAGACCTAAACTGGGAAGGCCACACTGGATGCTTTCACCCTGCCCATCAGCAGCAGCAGATGACAGACAACTCAAGGGGCTGCTCAGTACCTAACAGTTAAGGAGGTTAAGCAGGTTAAGAGACCGTACGCAGAGGAGTACTGCAGGGTAAGCCAGCACCCAGTAATTTGCCCACAGTTACCCAATGCCAATTTATCTGCTGCCTGTGCTAGGTTACTGTGTTTTCACATGGGACTCTCTCCACTCTCTCCTTCTCTCTCTCTTACACTCCAGTTCCCCATTAACGTCCCCCTGGTGTGCTATGCTGCATTAAGCAGACCCCATCACCACGCTCCAGCCTCCTGCTTCAGATGCAAACATTTTCAGGTGACCACATACAAGACCAGCAGTCCCAGTGCTAATAGCAATCCAGTGCTCCTCTAACCTGAAAGCCTGCCATGTGCCAAATCAAACAAAACCACCCAATATGAAAACACTGGATATCCACCAGAGAAAGTGGGGGAAAGAGACATTATCTGTCATTCCCTTTCTGCCATCTGTACTGCTATTAAGCACATACCAAACTGGTTAATGCTCCGGGTCTGTTTAGATATAAGAGGCACCTCCAACTCCAAAGGCTGCTAATGGCCAACAGCACCACTCAGCTGGAAAACACTGTTAAATCCGGTTTCAGATGGATATTGCCACACTAGTGTAAAGAGTACGCTCTGTAGGTTTTTTTTATGTTCCTTCACCTCGCCTTTTGTTTTGCCTTTCTAATACGACAGCTCCCCCACAGACCCCATTCAATTTTGTGACGCCAAAGAGTTAAAATTTCCCCCCCCCTTTTTTTTTTTAACCATTTTGTTTTGTCATCCAAAGGAACAGGATGTCATGAACACAAAGGCAGTCCCATTGTCAGATCCGCTAGGAAAAAATATACCTAAGACAATTTTAAAAGTTTTTCCTAAAAAACCAGGAACCTGAAAGATCAAGTTTTCTGTAACTATTTGCTATATATGACACTTAACACAGTAAAACAATTAGCAGTAGAAAATCTGAGAAAAGAGTAGAGCTGACTGGGAATATTTGGATAAAACAGGTTTTCATTAAACTGTACTGATTTGCTGAATCAGCAAGAACTCACAGACAAGTGGCAGCTTTGGATTCAGCAGAAATCTTCCTGGTTTTGACCAGAAGCTAATACTACGGATTCCCCCAGACAGCACCTTGTAAGAACCTCAGGGACCTGATCCGAGCCATGTTTGCCTCCTTCAGACCAGAGACTCACTGATAGGCTTCATAAGCTAGGCAGTTATTCAGGCCACCTGCCTATCCTCAGGTGAGACTCTCCAGGTGTCTCCTGCAGGAACCTTTCTGCTTTAATAATCAAAAACTTGTTAAGCCTCCTGCATCCCAGGTGAATGCCCCACATCTTTGGTACATCTACAGCAGGAGACCTCTGTCTCACTCTTCATGAAAAAAAAAGTTGTTTTGAAAGGCCTTGGATTCACTCCAGTGAAGAGAACTTATCTATCTAATACGGCAAAAAGTTAATAATAATTAAAAAAACCCTGACCATTTTAATAAGAATGGAAAACTGATCTGTCTTCTGTAATCCTGTTGTTCTGCCTGGGCCAGCGTTAGGGATAAACATAGCTATCCCGCAGTATGATTTTTGCAAACAGTATTCACAAAACCCACCACAGATGAAGTAAATGGCAGCATATTCTGTTGGGCTCTATGGTGAAATTAATATGCAACGCAACCAAATATATTTGCATGTAGCGTGTCCTAATAATAAAAAGTGTATGTCCAGTTTTGTTTATTTTCAGGGAATGGTGCAAAGAGAGGGCACAAATTACATTTTGATCTAATGGAAAATCAAAGGAAAGCACTATTTATAATATTCTGCTTAGTAACACAGGTTGCTATGAACACATCGGACCATCACTCCCCTCTCTAGACTGCCTCTTCGCCAAGGCAGCGTTCAGCTCAGTGCCTGCACAGCGGACCCTCACCATCCCCATAGGGCTCAGCATCGGTCACTTGAGAAGTGGTCTCTCTCTCCAGGACATCCCAATTCCCTGAAGTAACAAAACCACCAGCCAGTAAAGGAGGCTTGTAAATCTGGGCAGCAGAATTTCCTCCAGAGCTGGATCTGGACTTCAGGGCAGATCCCCCCTGCTCCCCCCAAAATGCCCCAGAGCAGCCACAGATCTCAGTACCATCAGAACTGAAGGCAAAAAACTCACTTCTTCCTTTCCCTTCATCACATCGATACACATGAACCTATTCTCAGGCAAATGAAAAAGCCACAGTAATTTCAGCACTAGGAAAGATAGAAGATGGTTTAAAAAAATGTATGCATATATTCCTAAAAATATATGTCTATATTCCTGCGTATAAATAAATACAGGAGCAGCACTCAGGTATTCCAGCAGTATAGACCATGTAAGTACCTGCAAGTGTAGATAGGCCGCAACCCTGCTTTAAGTGATGAAATTTAAAAATCTGCCATTACAGAACAGTGACCTGAAACATTATACAAGTGACGTGAGTTAAGGATGGAGTAACAGCCTTTACACTCAATTTCCTGGCTTTCCTTGGTTTGCGTCACACCCTTAATGTTATTTCAACATTGCGTTTTGTCCTCTAAATTAAATGTACAGTAGGTGTTTTGTATTTAATTTCCTTACTGTTTTTTTTCCCCTCCTAAAGGAAAAAGAATGGAAGAGATTCATGAAAGGTTATAAAACACACATTGTGTACTGGAGAGGCTGGAGTAGCTCTTTTGGAGCCTTTTCATTCTCCTGGGAAAATATGTAATTAGGTAGTTTTTTAACATGTGTATTATGTACTGAATTACATGTATTTATAACATTTCTCAAAGGAGTATTGCTTACACAATAGCCTGGAGCAAGTCTTTGGAGCCATTTGGGTCTATCATGTAATTATGTACTTAAGACCTGTTTATAGTAAATTTTGTTGTGCCTACGTAGTAGCTTTTTATTTTTATTTAGGATGAATCTTAAGGCTGTGAGGGGTGCTACACTTACAGCCCTGGAGACTGCAGGCTTCTGTTTGTTTACAGAAAGAGAAAACATGGGTAATGAAGGTGTGGGCATCCCCAGACTACCCCTCCAAAATTTACCTTATCCCTGACTTCAGGAACCACTTCCCAAAGTAGGTGGTAAATGATTCAGTATTCAGCTTGCTTAGCAATTTGTTATGGCAGGTTTTGGGATGAGGACAGCCATCCGCCTGGAACTGGACTAATACCAAAAAAAATTATTTCACAGAGGCAGCTAAGTATTTGCCATCTGCTAATCTGCAATTTATCTCATTTCATTTTCTTTTCTTATATAGGAAAAAAAAACCTTGGAAGCAGATTTCTGTAAGGATTTAGGTGCTGTGAAACAGACATAGGCACTACAGAAAAGGGTATTAGACCTGTTTGTATCCTCCCAAGATACAGCTTTCCGAGTCTTTAAACATCAGAAAGAATTTAAAGGTTCTGTGGCTTTTTTTCCTGGAAAGAAAAGACTGTATAAGCCAAAATAGTTTTCTCCTAAAACCATAAACAAACTCCCTCTGCCCCCCCAAATACAGTACAGCTAAAATGACTTAATGTGATGCTGCCCAGAAAGCATGGTGACAGCTGTAATGCAAATGCATGCGTGGATATATTTTTACATTATTTAAAGTCCCAAGAAGGAAAATAGCTTGCTCTGAATGAGAGTAGCTGAAGTCACCAAACAGTAGTGCTAGGCAAATAATAGACTTTCTTACCAAAAAAAAAAAATGCTTGATACCAACTCCCAAATTAGTTTGACACCCCTCCTCCCAAATATAATTTCATTTTACTTGATTTTTTGTGGTGTTGTTGTTTTTTTTTTAACTGTTTTGGTTATTTCAAAGGTGCACGCCAGAGTTTTGTTTGGGGTTGGTTCTTTTTTTTTTTTTTACAATCTTGTTTTAAACAAGTATCAGAAACTATTTTTTCAAAAATGTTGAAGGAATTCTGCATTTCCCAAGTAACATTTTTCATTTAAAACATGTTGAAAGAAACTTACTTAATTCTCTTCCTTTTAATTAAAGCATGATTGGAATTCACCCGAATATGTGAAGTCTTAAAAGCCTCCAAAAGTAATTTTCGGGAAAATCTTCTATACATAAAAAAGCCTTCATCTCAGTCTCCTAAGGAGCAGCCAAGTGCTCGATATTTGGCTCCAGCTTCCCTTTCCCTTAACACCAAGCTGCAGGGGGAAGGCATGAAAAGCGAGGTTAATGATGGAGGTCAGAACCAGAAATGCTTTTTACTCTGTCAGGGCAGTGTTTTCCAGAATATGAGCAGAAATGTCACACACACTACCTTTTCCTTTCTGCAATCCATCGATGGCACAAACCAGTAGCTTCCCATGGACGATGTGAAGGCAAGGAAAAGCAATCAAAAACCAAGGAAAATTACTATAATTGAAACACCGACGACTGGGTACCACTGTAATCTTTTTTAAGGTTGTCTTTAGCTATGCATTTTGCCAGTTTAACTCTCAGTACAGAAAGTACCTTTGTGCACAGAGAGTACAAATTTCAGCGAGTTACAGCTGACTCAAATCAAAGCTACCAAAGTACTACGTGTCAATCTGCTTCCCAGGAGGCTATTTCTGTGCCTGCTTCAGTTTTTTTTCTCCTCAGCATTTTCTGCAATAGAGAGGTCCACCACCAAGTTTGCACGCATTTACTTTTTCAGTTTTAGGGAAGAGAGGAGTTCTTAAAATATCATTGATAAATAAAGGAGCAAACTGGAAAGTTTCAGCTCAGAAGGCCAAAGATTCAGAAAGGAGTAAGTAACAGAAAATAGTGGATGAAAACAGAAACACAGTTAAGTTTCACCGGTGCTGTCATTGGGGCTCTGAGCAACCTGGTCTAGTTGGGGATGTCCCTGCTCACTGCAGGGGGGTTGGACTAGGTGACCTCTAAAGGTCCCTTCCAACCTAAAGCATTCTGTGATTCTATGATTCTATGAATGGTGCAATAGGCAGACCACGTGGTCAAAACCAGGAAGACTGGCATCCTGGGATCATCATGCCAGCCTCCAAAACCCCGAATCCCCTGTGTTTCAGTTCCTTTACCTGTCAAATGTGTACCATAGTGCTATTCTAGCTGCAGTATGGAAGGAACTGCTTAATCATGAGCATCAAATTTAAAGGTCATATGAATTTTTAGCAGCAGATGAAGAAAACATTTTTTATTTATGAAAAAGTCCTTTTCTGTATTGTCATTTTTGAGGTACTGCTGCCATTTCCAGTCAGTGAAGCTACTTTTCCTCCTTGGGGTTACATGATTAAAAGCCTAATCCTGATTCCTTTCCTTACAGAAGGAACCTTATTGATATGAAAGCCCCAGAGATACTGGTAGGCATTTTGGTATCAAGAGTTACATGCACAGGCATAAGGGGTGCTGGAAACTTTCCAGACCATTAAAGAACGCTATTAATATAGCTGTAATTTAACACCAGTGCTTTCATTTTCAGCAGGAGAAAGTATTTCTCACAGCAGGAGACCATCACCAGTGGCAGGACATGTCTGTCACCCCTTGTGTTGGTTTTAGCTGGGGTAGAGTTAATTTTCTTCATAGCAGCTGTTATGGGGCTATGTTTTGGATTTGTGCTGAAAACAGTGCTGATAACACAGGGATGTTTTAGTTACTGCTGAGCGGTGCTTACACAGAGCCAAGGCCTTTCCTGCTCCTCGCACCACCCACCAGCGAGCAGGCTGGGGGTGCACAAGGAGCTGGGAGGGGACACGGCCGGGACAGCTGACCCCAACTGACCCAAGGGATGTGCCTCACCATATGGTGTCATGCTCGGCATATAAAGCTGGGGGAAGAAGGAGGAAGAGGGGGATGTTGGGAGTAGTGGTGTTTCTCCTTCCCAAGTCACCGTTACGCGTGATGGAGCCCTGCTTTCCTGGAGATGGCTGCACACCTGCCTGCCCATGGGAAGCAGTGAAAGAATTCCTTGCTTTGCTTTGCTTGCGCGCACAGCTTTTGCTTTACCTGTTAAACTGTCTTCATCTCAACCCAGGAGTTTTCTCACTTTTACCCTTCCAACTCTCTCCCCCATCCCACCGAGGAGGAGTAAGCAAGCAGCTACGTGGTGCTTGATTGCTGGCTGGGGTTAAACCATGACACCCGTGTACCAATGTACGTGGTTAGGAGTGCAGGGCCAGAATGAAGCTGGGCAGCCACAAAGCCTGGGTCTCTGCAGGCATAGGCACTGTATAGCATAGTCTCTCTCATTGTCCACAAAAAGTACTTCTTGCCCCTCTTGCTCCTACTGGAAGGCAGTTTCAAGACCTCACTATACTGAGGGATAGAAACCATCTGATTTCCAGTTTAAGCCTATTCAAGGCCAAGTTTATGCCCACTTGTTCTTATGCAAATATTGCTCTTGGGTTTAAATAGCTTTTTCCCCTCTCTGGCATTTAGCCCTGGATGTATTTATAGAGTGTTGTCAAATCCTCTCTCAACTCTATTTTGCTAAACTAAACAAGCCAATCTCTTGTAGTCCCTTCCCATAAGACAGGCTTTCCAATCTTTTAATATCCCCACTAGACTTTCCATAGACTGTACATGTGTTCTAGCTTTAATTCAACTTTAACAGAGTTATTTTTAAAAAGTATGCAATATTCTAAATTAAACTTTCTAGCGTCTTGTACAATGGTGCTAGTACCTTGCCTGACATATTTGGCTTCTCTGCAGATTCACCGCTCTCCCGTCGTCACCATGTCACTAGCTAGAATAGGATGGACAGAGTTAACAATGAAGTTTTAGTATGAAACTCAGCCACACATAGAAGTAACTTCATGCTTAATTGTGCTAAGAGGGTCTTTCCAACCCTCAGCACTGCAATTTACTAACAGGTCGGAGAGGGACTCTCACTTGTGTGTGTGCAATACGTCTCATTTTTAAGGCAAACACTGATCATTAAGAGACTAGAAAGTGAGAGGCTCCACCAAGGTTTATCTTTTCTCCCACCCAACACCACCCCCCCTCCAGGCCCTAACTGGAAGCAGCTTGTGTCCAGGCATCTGCTTTTGTTTTGAAACCAGAGAAATGCCAAGTTGCCTCCTAGTCCCAATTCATCCATCCACATCCACAGATTTAGACAGGAACTAGTTCAGTTTACTGTCTTCTACTACAACTGGCCCCTGCACGGGGTGGGGGGGAGCACAGCCTCTGTGCTGGAGGCTAATCATCCTTTTGCTGTCGCACCGACATTTCAAAGGCTGTGCTAGTGCTGCCCAGCCTTCCAGCGTGCTTCTCTTTAAACCGCAGCCGAGCTACAGGCGCTCTTTTCTGCTCTCAGCTGCTGTGTGCCAAAATAAAAATCAGTCAAACGAAATAAAAATCCCACAGTGGTAGGCAGCATGCTGCTTGTGTCACTCTAACCGGCTGTGACAGCCATGCAATAGGAGGAGAGCAGTGGCAGCAGCGGGCCAATACACACACACATACGGTGGTGCTACGGCAGCAGGATAAACCTGGGCGCACTCCTCTCTCCTCCCTGCACCCTGCTGCTCCTCAAGACCCTGCAGCACTTAGTCTTGCTCTCAATTTTATTTTTGCCCTCCACAGAAGCTGTCCTGAAACCAGTGCCCAAGTAGGCAAACTCTCAGTGCCAGAGTAAGTGTAGCTGCCCACACACTACGGCTCTTAAGCATGTGATGAGCATTTAGCCTGGATAAATATTTCTTCAAGCATCCTCAGCCACTGACCTTTATAGAACATGTGTTAAGAATACAGATGTATTAATAGCATCCTCTAGATGCTTCTTCTTACTGTTCTTTTCCCTATGGTGGCGACCAAGGATGCTTTTTAAGAAGCTCACCATGGTATGCATTAGGTAACAGGTTGACATCAAGACAGCTGCTATCTATCTGTTTGAGTCTATGGCTCTGAGAAAACAGCCTGTTGTGACAGGACAAGGGGTAACGGTTTTAAACTATAGGGTAGATTTAGACTTAATATAGGGAAAAAATTTTATACAGTGAGGCGGTGAGACACTGGCACAGGTTGCCCAGAGAGGTGGTAGATGCCCCATCCCTAGAAACATTCAAGGTCAGGTTGGACGGGGCTCTGAGCAACCTGGGCTAGTTGGGGATGTCCCTGCTCACTGCAGGGGGGTTGGACTAGATGGCCTCTAAAGGTCCCTTTCAACCCAAACCATTCTGTGATTCTATGAATAGATGAGGCTAACACTAGACAGAATAACATAAGAAGCAGCGATAGTGAGGTACTGTAAGTTAATAGTTATCATCATTACTTGATGCAATCTACCTACTCTGTGTTCCATTTTTTCTTTTTAACTCGCATACATTGCCTTGGCACCTACCCTGGGAACAGTTTATCCATTGCAGCATACACTCTCCAAGTTTTCCACAAATGCACATAGACACAGGCACAGCACAGCCCCCATTATTCTTGCCTTTTGCCAGGCACAGTTTTAAGACAAGGAGCTATAAGTCCTCGTGAAGCACCTTCACTTTCACGAATGGTGCAATCTTCACATTATCCTAAAAAAGTGATACCATACCACCAGCTAGAGCTGGACTGGGCTTACAGGTTAAAAATTCCTCCTTGTCTTTCCACTGAATTTCCTGTACAAGCATCCCACCAACCTCACTCACATATGCAGGTCCCTTCCCCAAAGTATAACACGTTTTCCTCCTCAATATTTAGAAAGCATTCTCACATTTTAATGGCTCAGAAACATGGATTTCCACTCGCTTGCTCACATTCCCAAATTTGCAATACCAAAAGCACAGCCAGTGACCTGCAGAACAGATATTTATGGATATTATAAAGGCACAAAGATTAATATATCAGGTTACAGTAGAACTAAAAGCATCATTTGGACCTTGGTTCTGTCTTTCTTATCTTAGCATGCTTGGACTTCTTTGAAGTGTAAATCTAACTTTCAATTACAACATTCCTTTAATTTTTTACCTATGTGTCACTGAGTTGTGTAAACATATAACTTTCTCATTTTTTATTCTTAAAAGAAAAATATGTATGAAACCATTACACAAGAAATCCAAAGAGTTGGCTGCTGCATCGCCAAGTCACCAGCAATATATGATGGATAGAATTCATTGTGAAGTTCAAGTCCTAGATTCACTCATCCATTCAAGCAGGATAAGTGCAGCGCTACGTTATCAGGAACTTCACATTTCCACAGCACTGGAAGGTTGCTCCAGTCCCACTGATACACATGAACACAGCACCTAGGAGAGCAGTGACCAACAGAACAGCAACAACAAATTACGAGTGAAAAGACAGTGCTGGTGGTTCTCATAACAACATTCACTTACAGCACGCAGGACTGTTGCACACAGGTTGGATGCTGAGGGTAGCAGCTGTCTTCCCCATATCATAATAAGAACATGAAAATACTACTGTTTGACACATTTTATATGCTCTTAGTGATTTCATGCAACTGTTCATCTACATGTATTTTTTCAAGTATAGTGAACATAAGCCTTACAATTAAATTTAATGACACAATATTTTAAGTGATAAAAGAGGATACCTTTCTTAAAAAAATCCAGTTTAGGTCAAATAACTTCCTCACTAGTTCTGAGAACGTTTAATCTGTGGTAGGCTTCTAGTCTTACTTTTCAGTAAAATAAAAAGGTTAAAATCTGAGATTTGGGTGAAAACAGAACTCACACTCTTGAACCAGAAATGATCTTCATTATAAGAACAGTCAGCACATCAAACTTACAGACTCTCCTTTTCATTTAAAGTTCTCTGTAGCTTTTTAGAGGGTTGATTTCAGGGTTTGAGTTTTTTTTTTTTACTTCTGGTAAATTTGGGCAAATGTTAGTAGAGTCACATCAGTGCTTCTTTATATTGTTCCAGCAGCAGCTGAAGTTTCTTTGAAGATGCTCTCTAACACAATGTAAATACTTGGCAGTCATCTACAGCAAGAGTTGAAACTTTCTAGAAATGCTGAAGGAACAGATATTTCAAAGACATCTTCAGATCTGAATGTTCAGTTCCCTTACAAAGAAACTTTGAACAAATATTCATAAAAATTGGGAAAAATCAACATTCCAGCATGAGCCATTTCCACAAAATCGTGACAAAGGATTAAAGTTGTGAGATGCAAGAATGTAAAATTTATACATTGATATTTTTTCTTCATTCATCATCCTTCTTAAACACATAAATAAAGTCTGAGAATCTCTTGCAGAGTCTTTATTCCTGAAACTGAAACATTATGAAAAAAAACTTGCAACATGCCTCCCCTCCATGGTTTGAAGCATTAAGCACATGGGCCTGTTGAAGCACATCCAGAAGGTCATGAAGATGATCAGGGGGCTGGAGCACCTCTCCTATGAGGACAGGCTGAAAGAGTTGGGGTTGTTCAGCCTGGAGAAGAGAAGGCTGCGGGGAGACCTTATTGCAGCCTTCCAGTACTTAAAGGGGGACTATAGGAAAGATGGAGATGGGCATTTTAACAGGGCCTGTAGCACTAGGACAGGGGATAATAGTTTTAAACTAAAAGAAGGTTGATTCAGACTAGATATAAGGAAGAAATTTTTTTTTAATGATGAGAGTGATGAAACCCTAGCACAGGTTGCCCAGAGAGGTGGTAGATGTCCCACCCCTGGAAACATCAAAGGTCAGGTTGGATGGGGCTCTGAGCAACCTGGTCTAGTTGAAGATGTCCCTGGTCATTGCAAGGGGCTTGGACTAGAAAGGACCTTTACAGGCCCCTTCCAACCCAAACCATTCTATGATCTTTTTTTGTACAGAAAGTTTCTAAGTTGTGTTTTGTTATGATGATGTCTTTTGTTTTTTAAAGGCATTCTGATAAAGAAACTAAATGTGCTTCGATGATAAATACAGGCTTAGTAAAAATCGACCATGCCTTTAAAGTAAGCGTACATGTCCGATAACAGTTCATAAAACAATATTGTTGTTCCTTTTCTCAATAGAAAGAAATGCTACCAGGGAGCAAGCCAAAGGCAGGAAGGGAATTGCCAGGGATTCCTGAGAGGTCTGATTTACAATAAGTAGTCTCAATTCCCTGGTGCATTTTGTCCGGTAGCAGATGCAAGGGGCAAGAAGGCCGAACAGACTGGCAATGGGTATAGCTGCAGTTGTCTAAGGCTTTGTACAATACTACAAATAACCCTTTATTTTCATGTTCTTCCACACAGACAAAAGACTGCTTGAGCAGCAGTAGTGATAGATAGTTGCCACACCAATAGTTATCATACCAAATCCAATCTGTTTAGCTTCATTTAAACAAGCTAGATTTGTAAAGGTTTTGTTATCCCTTGAGCTGGAAGAAGAACGTCTCTTATTTATATTAGTTGCTGAAGACTCCCCTGTGTTATCTGCTGCACTGTGGTATAGTGAGAGTGTTCCATCCTGAATCACTCACCATATAAACAGAAGAGATACAGGAGATATTATTTTTCTTGCTTCAAGTGATACAGACCCAAGTCACGGAATGACTGAGAATAGGATACCTGTAGCACGGTTGCAATTTTTTTTATTTATTTTTTTTTTAAAACTCAGACCTGTCACATCCTGCTGTAGCTGTCTACCAACAGGTCTGGCGTCATCCCTTGAGAGGTATTGAAGCTGTCACTGCAGGTTCACTGACACAATGTTCCCGCTGACTTGCAGTTCTCCATCAGCTCTATCCACATGCAGCCCCAGGCTTATTCCAAGCATTGGCATTATTCAAAGCTCCCAGTCAAGTTGCCTTGCTCTAGTTTGCTAAAGGGTTTGTAACACTTCAAAGGTAGCTCCTCCACAGCAACATCCTACCACTAAACCCAGGGTGCCCATTTCCTATTGCAAGCATAATTGCTCTAAAGTAAAACCTATGTATATTCCTTTAGCCATGAACCCAATGTAATTTTCCAAATATAGGAAGATGAGATGAGACACAGTTAAATTCCCAGCACAAACTAGTTACTGCATACAATAGAAGGAGAAAACTGTCCATTAGGACAGCCGACATAGCTGCAGTGACACAAATCCTTTAAGCAAACCCAGTGCTACTGAACCTCAGTAGTGGTCTGTGGGTTTGGAGAATACCCCAGACACCACATGAACATTAATTAAGCACAAGGTAAAGCCGTAAACATTTTAACAGTAACCATGGCACTCTGGGAGGCCTGATTACCCACTGTGGTTGTGTGCTCTGATCTGGCAGTTCCTTCAGGACCATCTTTCCATCACACCACCACTCACAGGCCACGATGACCGGCATTTCCAGAATATATATTTTCTCAACACTGTATTTCAAGGGGCACTCTGGAAATATGGATACGCTTGCCACTTCCACATGCCATTAATTTTGGGACATAAAATAACTGAGTGCAAGCTCTAGCATTTCAGCGCTCTGAGAAGTACTAAAGAGCCATTTGGTAAAAGTGAGCATATGTTCAACTGCTTAGCAGAATCAGGGCCTTCATCATAGACATGGGCAACATCACAGTCATTAAAATTAGGCTTGGTTCCATAAAGGTCTATTGCACACAGAATTTGCTTGATAGAAAGTAAACATTGACTGTATATTCTATTACAGCAAGAATTTTTTTAAACCTGTACAGCTATTACATATGTACTTCTTAAAAAAAAGACCTCTGAGCTAGGAAAATTCACTTTAAAATGTATTAAAGGATCATTACCACACTTAGTTTAAGAGCAGGACTGACATAAGTGCTAGCACAAAATATCAACAAAGCAGAGCATAAATCTTTTGAGTCCGGAAAAAGAGTCTTTTCATAGGTTATTTTTCCCTCTGCAGAGCAACAATGTAATCGTCAAGTAAACAGAGCAAGTGAAGGAATGATTGACCGTAGCCCAGGCTTATTTTTCACTAACTAAATGGATTCACCGGCAGGAACAACCAGCAAGTTATTCCTTTTCATGGTCTTCCTGTTATTTTAGCTTCTGGAAGGAAAATCTATTTGAAAAGATATCTTTGCATGCATACATACATTTTATATATATATATTCATATTCACACATGGACGTACATGAGGAGTAGGGGTATTTAGACATATGACCCCAAAGTCCAACTTTCTCTGTGAGCTGCAATGGTGATTGCAGGCAAAGTTTGCTTCTTCTTTTTAAAATATGTCTTTAAGTAACGATATGAGGCTGTTCTCTGGGACAGCAGGGAAACAAGGGACAAAGAACAAACCCGAAGAACAAGTTTGGAAAACCCTGATAGATTTTACACTGGTGAAAACTGCTCCAGTAATGTGAACCTCACCACCAGCATGCACTCGTTTGCTGAGGTATGGCTTGTTTTAGCCAGTCCTTAAATCTCCAGTGAGCCGCTGTCTTCAAAGCCTTGATGCTAGGGCTTCTCCCAGAAAGGACCTGGGCAGCCTCCTGCCAGCTAGGGGAAAGCATGAAGCATGGGATATTTCAAAGCAGCAGACAGAAAAGGCTTCACAGAGAAAAGGAGACAGATCTTTATATAGGCCCAGAGCGGGCCAGGTATGTAAACATTTGCACAGCTATATGCTGTACTCCCACTGTAATCAACAAGATCTCTTAAACATGCTTAACGTGAGGCTTACGCTTACATACCTGGCATAAATGAGACAGAACAAGCAACCATGGGGCCTGCTTACGGGGGGTTCCGGCGTACACAGACAGTGAGCAACGGGGCCACAGACCCAGCTCCACGTTTTCCTAAGAGCGGCTGATAATTCTAGATGGCCAGTTAGGGCAAGGCTGATATTTGAAGATACAGAAATAAATATCTAAATATCTAAGAAACATATATATCAAAATGTATAATATATATGTGTGCACATGTGCATTTTTATATATATTTTTATTTAGATATATGTTTAAAAATCAGGCCATAAGCTACAAGATAGGCACTCACAACTTCTGAGGTTCCCAAACTGTTACATGTTATTACAAACTGGGACCTAAATGTCAAGTACCAACGTTGCTCAAGTGTTACTTAATTAAAATAGAAGAGAAATAGCTTTCATGTATTAATTCAGTCATTCACAAGGTTTTTATATGTTCCCAGCAAGAACCTAAATTACCCTTCAAGTACTCCAGCAACTTTAGGCACTCTAAGTTTTCATCTAATGGCTTTTTATTCGTAAAGTACCACATCTCTGCATGCAAACAAAAAGCTGTCTTGGCCTCTCTAGCTTTGTTAGGTCAGGTATCTACCGTCTAGGTACACCCCATACCTTCCTCCTATATTTTGTAGCCCAGAGCATCATAGTGCATAGGTCATTTGTTCCACAGAAGTGACCTTTGCTCTCACAATATCCCACCAAGCACACTAATGGAAGATGAAAACAAAAATTAAAAAAAAAAATCACAAATCAAGTAGACACTCCAAATATTTTGGCGAAACAAACAGACATATTAGTTAAATGCAGTTTAGCATAAAATATATTTGAGTCCCAAACAAAGCTGTGAGTCACAGTTATCTGTGTAACAGGAGCAGAACTTTGTCCAGTGCTTTTTACTGATGGAAATACCAAAGCCTATACTACATAAAAGGAATACCTGATATATCACATACCATGAAAAAGAATTAATTAAAATTAATGGACATATGGAATCCACATGTGTGAGTAAAAATTGAGGGTTAATTATTCATATATTATTACACAATCAATGAAGAGAGCTTAAATGTCAACCTGTGCTCCAGAATTTTCAAGTCAGTAGGAATCCACTATTAATCTTGAAGAACTAGATTAATTACATGCACCAAAATGTTTTAATAACATTATATGACAAAGAAAAAGAATGCATCAAGTCACATTATCCAAATCAATATCTATTTTCTAAAGAAAACAAGAGAAAGGAAAAAAATGTCATGTTTAGAAATGGATTTTAAAAACTCCTCTTGCTTTTTCCACAAGAAATTACATTTTGATTTAAGGAATTTCTTTGCGTCACCAGAATCCACAAATACAGATTTAGTTTCTTCAAGCACTAGCTGATATTCTTCTTGAAGAGGGAACTACACCACATGCATTAAGTAGTCTTAAAAACAAAACAAAACCAAAAATAACACTTACTTCTGCTTTTTGCAAAGAACGATCAGGAAACACCAATCCTCTATTTCAGCATGCGGGTTTTTTTTCCTGCCTCTGTAACTCTTGGAAAAATCCATTGCTTTTTCAGACAAAACTTCTGTCATCTATATCAAACTCAGAAGAGTGGACTGTCATGATTTAACTGCATTACATGATATGCCTGCATCTTTCTAGGTATCTTCCAGCTATCTCGTTGCAAAGCAGAAATGCATGCTTTTTAATAAGGGACATGGGATATCTTCACCATAGCATCACTGTTACACCAGCAGTGTCTGGATGTAGGATGTAGCGTCTGGACAAGGATGGATGCTTTTCTAACAATGGCAGCAGAATGAGAAGGTTGGTGGAAGGGACCACAGTTCATGGCTCCACTGTAATTGGGACTAAACATGGTCTTAAACCACATGCTTCTGGCTGTTTTTCACTGGGAGGTTAAGTCTACATCCTTTGAAGATGCTTGAGAAGCTGTACTGCCATGATGGGTACCCAACTATTAGCCATAGCCCTCTAGTCATCATCTGTCTACATGGAAGCACCTGGTTGCACACTCCCATCAGCACCTTGTACAGCCCCGCTGTGGGCCTGGTTCCTGTCACATGGGGGAAGTGCCAAGTGAACATGATCTCTGCAGTTTCCAGCGGAGGAGATGGAAAACAGAAATCCAGCCGCTGGAGCGATCGGTTTGAAGAGCTAGACTTGGTTAAGCTCCCCACCATCTCTGCTCTGATTTGGCAAGAGTTAAAGAAGTTAGAGGATTAGAGAAAACAAATGTCCTGTTATTTTAGAAAAGTTAATTCCTGGAATGATTGCTGCCAGGGGGCCACAGCAACAGAGCAAACAAAAAGGGAGAGATTCAGGGTAATTCTCTCCTATCAAGTTGGCATACGCCCCAGAGATTGTTCAGCAATTCTCTGGGATCAGTGAGAGAAAGTCAGCTGTGGGAACATAGCCTTGCCTTTGCAAGCATCAGCAACCTTGTAAACACCCAGTAAAAGAGCTCTGAAGTGAGCAGAAACATAAAACCGGGCTGGGTTCCCAGCTGGTGTGAACTGGTGTCATTCCACCCACGGAAAACCAAGCTTTGTGGTTTTAGCTCTCCTATTGAGACTGCGCTCCCAGGTACCACCAGCCCTTCCAGGCTGTGGTTCAGCACCGAGCAGGCTTTGCAACATGACCTCGTGCAGAGGCTCTGCAGGAATCTCCCTCTCTGGCCTGCGTGGGCAGCAGAGCTGTTCCCTTGGCTGCAGCAGACGCACGCGTTCCTGTGACACTATTTTAGACCATATTAGGGATTAGGAACTGGCCTTACATAGGGCACCCTCAAACCGCTCCAGTAGCACAGTGCCACGGGCCACCACACTCAAAGCACTGGAAGGAGCGTATTTGTCCCTTATCAACAATAAAAAGGTGGCAAAGGAAGATTAGCCTTAAATTAACCACATAGGACTCCCCCAGGCACCATTAGGCAGAGCTAAAAGCCAGGACAGAAACTGAACGGTTAAACTGCATTCCTCTCAGAGTACCCATTAAAAGAGAAGCCCTTGTATTTAGCCAACTGCAAATCCAGTATTCTGCAAAAGTGAATTAAAGTGGCTGGAACAGAGCTTTTCTAAAGCAGTTTACATTGGACAGATCACAAGAACAATAATCACAAAACATGCTTTCTGTGAACCTTCCAAATTATCGCATTTCTTCTTTTGAGAAAAACAGAAAACATTCAGAAGGAGGGGAAAAAAAAAAGAAGTCTGAAATCTAAAGAGTAAGTGCAAGGCAGTTTTAAGGGTTACAGATCTGAAATAGGAACAAGAGCAAAAAAAAAAGAAGAGTCAGGTCTCTTGAGCATAGCCCAAACTCATAATGACAGAAGAAATCAGATACTTTCTTGGTGACAAAGCCCAAATGCACAAGAAAGATAGCCAGTTTTCTCAGAATTTATAGCTGATGAACAAAACACTAGTTATTCATATCACTGTAACATCCAAGCAAAATCAGTACTTCAGTATGCTAGTCAAACACACAGAAACAGGCAGTCCTTTGCACAAAGACATTGCAAAGCAACTGGATAAACCAGAGCAGAAGAGGAAAGAGTAACCAAGAGAAATCCTTGATAGAGCAAGTCAGCAGAGAGCTCTGGAGTGCCCTTTTATGCCCTCACAAACCACCTGCCATAAATTCCTGAGCATTACTTTCAGGTGAGACACATCATTGCACCTTGGTCTTTTTACACCTACAGACCTGCAGCAGTCAATGCTCTGGCAGATTGCTGGCTTTCTTTCCCAAAGGCAGGCTTTCTGTCAAGCTCAGAAGTAAAATAAATCAAAGAGCAGTTAACACTCACAGATTTGTCATGATAGAGTGGTCCAAATCATGTGGCTAACCTCCAGCAGGAGCTGCCCTGCCACACAGCCTAGCAGCCCCCCTTTATCCCTGTGTAGCTTGCAAGGCATGTCAGCTGCACTGGACTGAATTTCAGGAGACCTTTCCTTTCCAAGAGACAGAAATAGGGACTAAAACACCTTTCAGTTTTTAAATACCCTACAAGACCTCTCTCCTTCATCTGGTCACCCAAATCATTGTTCCCTATCCCCACACCAAGTCCTCCCTGCAGACCTACTTCTTTCCTCACCAGGTACAAGCTCTGTGAGCCCAGCTGGTTCCTAACCACTGTGCTGAGGGCCACAGGTGTCCATGCCCCCTGCAACACCCATCATAGCCATCCTTGCAGGAGAAGAGAGGACACCACTGCGTCCCAGGGACAACCCTGACACCCCTCACCTCTGCCTTAATGCTCTGTGTTGGGGCTGCTCTTAAAGAAGTCAAGCTGCAAATCCACTGCTGTGGCACCCACACCCAGCTGCTCCTCTGGAGCAAATACCTTTTGCATTGGCAGTATAGGCTGGAGATGTAAAAGCAAGGATATTTTTCAGAAGGTAATGTCTAAATCTTTGGAGTCCAAATACTCTTTCACATACTTAAAGTTTCCTTGGAACTTTAAATGGGAAAAAATAAAATTTCAGTATGGCAGGTCAAAAGATGAGTTACTGACATTAATGTTTGAACAACAGCCTGAGTGCCTGAGTTCCTGATTTTTCTTCCTTTGGAAGCTGATGCAGTTCCACGCCAATTTGTGTGGAAACTGAACAACTTTCATTTAAACTGTATGGTTTGACATGACTGTGTAGGTAATTTAATTTCTCTTCATTTTTCATTTTGAGAGCAGATTGCAAAACTGGGTATTAGCTGAAATCAAATGGACTTTTTTTTTTTAATGAGTGGATGATTTCAGTATCTAATCATCAAGGCTCAAATGACAGGCTTAGCAAGTCTTGGGCAGTTTTAAATTTCTTCTGTATATGAACATGCAAGATTTCAATCCACTTTTCATTGCTATCCTTCTTCTGGAGTTCAAATATTTCAGTATTTCCTGGAATGCATATGAGCATTACAAATATAATCAGACTGAAATTCCCTTTCAAAACGTTTTGGCACTACAGATTCAGACCTACTTTTAAGCATAGGCCAGATTTCACATTCATTTGTGTCCAGGAAGTTCAGAGGGCTCCAGACGCACACCTTGAAAGCAGAAACAAACCATCTGAAATTAATGAGATAAGTGTGGGTCCCATCTTTCTATCTGGGAAAGGTGGAGTGAAAAGTTCAAAACCAAAAACTATTTATAAAATCAAGACTATTAATTAAATGCTGAGCCAGAATGTATCAAAGGCAAAGGAAGTAATTCCATGTGCTCCACTTGGCATGGGATCAGGCCCTTCATTTGAAATTTTGCAGGGTGAGGAATATGGAAAAGAACACAGTGTTTACAGTGCTTTTCAAAAGGCTAAGTCTCTTGTCCACCTTTTAGGGAAGTTTTCTAACCACATGATCAGCACATACCTTCAGATCAGGGAGCTGATCCTGAATCATTGCTTAGCTCATTTGAGTATATTTTCCAGGATTTGGAGAACTTCTCTTTGCAGTCGGTTCCCCCTGGGTTCCTCCTTGCCCTGCTGGCAGAGGTGGCTCTGCTTGATGCTCTGTCCATGTCTCTGTCCTCCCCTGTGTAACTTCACCCCTCTGCCTGGTAACCATGAGGCACACACCAGTGCCTCAACCATGCAGTGCCTAAGGCCCTCCTGCATCCCTACTGAAATCCCTCCACTGGGCGAGCCCAGGTCAATGCCAGTGCTCTTTGCCTTTTCATGGCTGTGATCATTCACCACAGCTTTAATGCTACATATCTCTATTGGAGCTAGCAGAAGGATCAACCACAGCAACATATATAACAGATTTTTCTGAGAAAACTGAGTATCCCTAGGCCTGTCTCTCTTCTTTTCTTTTCTCATCTACATTTCCTTCTCTTCTCTTCTCCTCTTCTCTTCTCTTCTCTTCTCTTCTCTTCTCTTCTCTTCTCTTCTCGTCTCGTCTCGTCTCGTCTCTTCTCTTCTCTTCTCTTCCTTTTCTTACCCTTTTTTCTTTTGCTTTTTGCTCTCTTCCATTTCATTTTTCTCTCTTGCTTTGTCTTGCCTTTCTTCTTTTCTTGTTTCCACCTTAGGTGTAAACCCATCTCTTATTCAGCTTCTTCTAGTGCTGCCAGTAGTTCTTCCTGGGAATATACATTGCAGCTAATCTCCCTAACCTTAAAGTCATTATCCCAGTCAGAAAAGGAGATTAACTTCCTGAACTTTTTGCAGTCGCTGCCAGAAAGGCCAAACTCTAAAAGTTTGTGATCTCAGTTTTATACGTAAGCAACCACTAGGTACAAAGATACTATCTGTTTATACCCAAATGATCTGTGGAGGTCTTTCACAAGCCCTTTGGGGAGGCTTCTCTCTGCTTCAGTAATGGGAGATTGGGAAACTGCGGTTGTTCATATTGGTTTTACGGGAAAAATAGAATGTCCTCACTTTGCAAAACAATTTAACTTCTCTGCTATGCTGCAACACATGCATTTTAAAATCAACACAATGGCTCTGCAAGACAGACAATGGATTCCATCTGTCTAAACAGAGATGGCCTCTGCTATCAGGTCAGCTTGCAATCTCTAGTTTGTCCTTCTGATTGGAAAGTACCATACTACATACAGACAGCTTAAAAGAAGGGAATGGGACTTGCCCAGCATCAAACAGGAAATCCGTGGCATGCAGATAGCCTGCAGTCAGCCCAACAACCACTGGACCAGTCTTCTTCACGTAAGGATAACTCCTTTAAAGCTACTGAAGGCAACAGAGCTATGATAAATTCCACCATTTCAAGATGTATCTGCAGCTATCAATCTTCATCCCACCTTAAGAGTTGGGTTTCTATCTCCTTCATCTGTGAAGAACTTGAAGAACTGCCTTTGATTTTATTTGTAGGAATATGTAGGGAATACTCTTCCCCAGCCCAGATAAGACTGCTTTCATCACATGATACTTATTTTCATAACACTGCAAATATTCATATCCAACCTATTAAAATGCATACTGCATAACCTGAAAGAGCATATATATTTCAATATATCAAGTAACATCAGCTTGATTCCAGCATTCAGCTGCTGATTGAATGCCCAGGTAGTACTATCAACAACCATTTAAAATACTGCTAGCAAAATAATCTGCAGAAATCACTTCCAACAATTTCCTAAAAAACTCCTAAAACAATCAGCTCCCTAAAATCCAGGGAACCAAGCTGGACAAATTCCAGGCATGCAAGAAAGCCAGCAGTGACCTGCATTTTGTTCCACAGGCACATATCACATCAC
>VZTV01094439.1:0-39638 GCA_013400875.1 Anhinga rufa
TTCTGAGCAAGGGAAAAAAAAAGTGCTTTGTAGCACACCAAGCTGTGCCAACTCTTGTGGAGGCTGAAAAGAAAAATATTTTGAAAGCAGAACCTATTTCATCTTTGAAAGGCTTTAAACTTCCTGTTGAATATTACCTAGGCCCGCAGGAGGGGTCTTACGTCAGCCACATACTGCCAGCACCTCTGCCCCCCTCGCCTGGGCTACAGCAGCTGCCGGCGGGAGAAGGCACTTCCCTTGCTTGGCGGAGTCCTTTGGTGCAGCCATACGCTCAGGACTACCCACCAGCACTGCCTGCAAAGCTGAACAGCATTTTCCCTTTCACTGTCTAATCTGAATATCCTATTCAAATAAACTATGAGAAGCACTGACATATGCTAATACACACACAAAACAGTCATTAGCTGTAATTAAATAATTAGCATAAAGCTACTTCCGTGCACATCCATCAGTAGCTTTTTGTTTTGGGAGTTAATAGGGGAGGTGTAGTTCCAAGTGGGAGGTGAGATCACATGTTTTAGATGATGACAAAGGGAAATAACGATGTTCCTGACACAGCCACATGCTGCAGCTCTCCCCTCGAGGAATTAATGGTGCTGCAGGAGGATGACAAAGTCACAGAGGTTATCAGGTTCACTCAGATCACAATGTGGTCTGCTACAACGTTGGATGATCTTAGGAGAATTCATGTCACTATTGAGGCTCACGCTGATGTACATCTTTACACCTACCTCCCTTACAGTTTCTTATTCTGTCTTTTGAAGCTTGGAGTTACCCACTTCCAGAGCTAGGGGGACCACAGGTGTGACAGTCTTCTACCTAAAGCCTAAAGGCTTTCAGTTCAACTCATATTAAAGTTTTCCATTTGCTAAAGCATCGATTGGCGATGAAAATAAATTCTCAGGGTTTCTATGCTAAAAGAGGCCTAGGAAATTATAAAAAGAGGATGGGAATTAGCATTTAAAGCAGTTATATCAGGGGATACAGCCAAGAGATACAGTTGCTTTAAATGTTAATTTTAATCCCTTTTCTACCAAGGCTTCCATTGCTGTACATGACTGCTTCTCTGCACTGGGTCTGTCTTAAACACAGCATTGGACTACAGAACTACTGATGAGTTGGATGCGGCATCATAATTCAGAAGATGTCAAACAGGAGAACACTACTCCAGTTGCTCAAAGGACTGTGCATGGTGGGTTCAGTGTGCCAAGCAGAGCATCACATCATCTGGGACCAACCAGAAAGTACACTGTGTACTGACTTGCAGCATTTGTAATATGCCACAAGCTCATTCATTCTATATCCTCCTTTCTTTTTGCTCTTGGACCCCTTTCCTTTTTTGGGACTCCACACAGAAGGCAGGCAATTGAAGTAACAACACTCGATGCCCAGCACGAGTGCTGGTATGGATCAGTTAGCAGAACCCTCTGCTAACAGTTGCTGCCCTGCAGGCTTCTTCACTGCTGAGCAGTAACTGGAGATGCCATGGTGCCCACAAATTCAAATTTGGCTCAGCAGCAACCACGTTTCAGTAGATACTCTAGCACTTAACTGAGCAGCTGCTGAAAGAGTCCAGTATTTTAATTTCTACTAATTTTGGAAAGAAATTCACTGGTTTACTCTTTTTCGGAAAGGCTCATTAGTTCAAAACACTTATGTTTGCTGGCAGCAAGTTTTTCAGGTACCTTATTCCAAACTTTGCATGAAGTTTTTTAGATAAGGCCACTGACTCATAAAAGTTTTGCTACATTATAGAAGGGGCTGATGCTAATGAGCTTCTCCCACCCACCTGTCCCAAGAGGATCCAATCAATACACATTTTTTGTAGAAGGCTTTCAAAGCCAGAAAATCCCACATACATCAGTCAGCTCTGTCAGAGGCAGAGATCAATCAGAACACTGAGGATGTTCCCTTGGGAATAGGGGAATGCAGTTTGGGCAACATAGTTTTTTGTGCTACTTGCTCCCTGATGGGGAGCAGTCCTGGAGCTGCTAGCCCTGCAAGCCTGGCTTGGGCGGGCCCATTGCTAATAGGCTGTTTTACCCAGAGCCAACCCCTGCGGAACAATTCAGCTCTCCTTGTTGATTAACTAGAAACAAAGGTGAAGGAATACAAAAAAACTGAGTTTATGGATGCCTTTGTTTTCTCAATAGCTATATTAGACTGGTATTACACACACACACAAAAATTTCTCTAATCCTCCAGTCACTGAAAAAACCCCTGTGCATTATTTTAAAGGAACAGGATATTTCCTATTTAATCAATAGGCAAAAGCACATGCATGCAGAGCTCTGTAAGAGCTTATTTAAAAACTAAGTAGCACTTACAGCTGCATCTGAAGTGCTTTGCCCCTGGCTTGACCAGGCAAAATGTTCTCTGTAGAGCTGCAACACTTTTGCATATCAGAAACAATAAAGCAGTGATATACAGACCATCCCTGGGAAACAAACGTTTGATTATTTCCTCCAGCAATTTGGTCCAAATAGTACAGACCAAATGGAGATTCATATGACTAGAATATGCTTTGCTTAGACAGATGCAAATTGCCCTAGGTCTTTCAGGCATTCACAGCTTCATTTTCTTTCCTTTGAGCTCTGCTTCGCTCTTTGTGAATACAGAAGTTTTAAAATTTTTTGATGATGCTGGGTTGCCCAGGGTAGTAAAGCCCAGGGCAGACAAGGAAGAATCAGGTGAGAACCTCACTGTACCAAGCAGCTGAATAACAAAATGGCCAATAAAAAGTAAATTTAAAATAAGGTATCTGGGGAAATATATCCAACTTTAAAGGGCCCTGGTATCATTCCCACTCAAAAACTAGGTTTGGGGCTACAACAGATAGTTTTAGTAAAAAGTTATTCAGTGCTCAATCACAGACAAAAAGGCAAATCAAATAGGAACAGAGGGAAAACCACAAGGCATCACTATGCCATTGTGCCACAGTTGCTCCCATTTTGAATACTGGATGCATTTTTGGTTTTGCTATCACAGACGGGCAGGATAGAACAAGAAAGGACACAAAGGAGGGGGTGAAGGGAACTCACAGTCAAGGACCAGCTAAAGCAGACTGGGACTCCTCAGGCCAGCAAAGGGATGAAGAGACCTTGATTTCTACCAAGAAACATTGGTCTGACAATGGCTTGTTCAAAACAAAAGGTAGTGGGTTGCAGTACAGTTAAGCTGTGGCATGTCTCATAATAATCTATTATCATCGAGGACAGTGTCCAGACTGAGGGTGTCTGAGCCTGGCCTGGGAACAGAGCAGGACCAAGTAGCACCACACTTCTGTTCTGTCTTATTCTTCTCAAGCATCTCTGCTGCTGGGCCAGGTGAGCTCCCAGGCTGACCCAGTCTGTTTTACTAAAATATTGCATGTTTCTAGTTCCTGTGAACAGACATTTTTCCTGCCAGCATCTGGGTTGATCATACTTACTATAGTAGTCCCTTGAGGCAATTGAAGACAGACAATGGATGGATTTGTATAGTTACAAAACAATTAACAGAATAACTGTGGTGCAATTAGAGATAGCCAAATTAAAATGAACCACTTTCACACATACTAGAGCTAACTGTCAAGGTAAAGGTCATATTTAGAAGCCATAGAGTTAAGGAATGGATGTACATACACTTAAATCAGACTTTGGGACAAAGTGTTTCTGTCCACATTTATTTCAATTTATCATTTTAACCTCTATCTGAAGAATGGTTACATTTGTAGATGAAAATGAGTTTCCAGGTGTTCACAGGTAGCAGGCAGTGCTCTGTGCAGCAGCAGCTAGTGAAACCAAAGCAAGGGAGCAGTTCCACTGGCAGCAGGACTAGTACAGCTTGGCTCCCAATGAGATGCTCCTGCCAGGTATCCCAGTGTCTCTCCCCAGGAGCACCCTGGTATCCTCAGCTCCTGCAAGGGGCTCTAGCTCTCCCCCCACTGCCCCTTTCTCTCCCAGGATGGCACTGCCAGCTCCAAGCACCAGGTTTGGCTTTCTGGTCTATGCAAGGCTGCTTGCACAGCACTGGAGGCTGGCCCACCTTGCTCACCAGTCAAGCAGCTGCTCCTGGGCAAGCAAAAAACAGCTAGAGGCAGACCTTCCTATCACCACTGACACCAATAGATTTTTTCCACACTGTCCATCTGCAAATTCACATGAATTACAGGAACCTCACATCTAGGCTGCCACCAAAGTAGGTTAGAATTTGCTAATGGTTTCAAACTATTTTTCTATAGGCAAAATGGAATATTAGATCCAACAAGTCCACTTGGTTGCCTATATCTTGTTTCCTCAGGTGGCAAGGTTGGCAATGCCTTTTAGCACCACAGAAGGTGTATTGCAGTGATGAGCCTTTGCTTCCAAGCAGTTCTGCTGCAGGGAGAATGAGAGGCAGCAGCACCTAAGTTGTGGTAAGTGAGCATCCAGGAGTTGTCCTGCACCCACCTCAGGCCTACATTTGTTTCCAAGGCACCTTTTTTTAAAAAAAAAAAGTCAGTCAGTTCTTTGCTTTAGTCATACTCAGCTATTCAGCACAGCCACAGATGACTGAACTCAGCAAGGAATCTAACAAACTGGTCACTGAGCCCTTTCACAGCTCTCAAGAGAGGGTGTATTTCTCCATTGCCATTATGGTTAGATGTATCATAGCAATAACCTCCACCATTTTGAAATATACTCACAATAAATTGCTCTTCAGATTAATTGAATGCCCCAGCTATGCTTAAGCTATTAAGCCATCAGCAGCTGTTTATTGTTCTAATTTCTCGGAGATGTTTCTTTAAATAAAAGTGCATTAAATATTTTGTTACCAAACAATGTAAAGATTTTAGTAGGATGAACAGAAGCTTCTTTACAACCCAGCTCTCTCTTCCCTTTGATTCATGCTCAGGGGCTACTTCAATATCACCAGTTATACCTGCCCACAAGCAGCTCTGCTCTATGGACAATAAAATTGATTAAACTAGATTGATGAAGAGATGGGCTTGATTACAAAAAATCCATCAAGGAAATCTGAGCAAGTTGCTAGCATATTTGATACCAGCAATCAATGAGATTGCATTAGGGGCTATATCATTGTAGCAGTTGCCAGATCAAAAGCCACATGTGAAGGGACCAAGTGCTGTACAGTGCCCTGCCATGCTGGCAGTGACCTGGCTACCCAGAAGCAGGGCATTAGCCCAGGGAGACCATCCAGCTATCAAGAGCTTGTTCTGGCTGCAAATAGGGATGTCTATGTCTGAAAGACTTCTATCAAGAAGGCAGCTTCTATCAAGTTCAATATATTGATCTGGACAATATGATTGAAGAATGCAGTCACCCTGTGTGCTCACTGCTGGAGATGCTGCTCAGCACTACAAGCAGCATCCACATCCTACCTCCCCTCAGCCTTCCAGCATTTCATGAAACAAGTTCAATTTGTAAAGGTTTAACAAAGGAATTAATGCACCAGGGAGGAACTGCCTGCCAGCATAGGAAGCAGTTGTACCAGGGAGGACAGTGCCCCTCATGCTGTTCCAGGACAAGGCTCAGACATTTGTGTTGTGTTCTTCTTGGTCCTGCAAGAAAGGGAAAAAAGTCTTCAGTGAAGGCTGCAGTAGGGTCAGGATGTTACCACGTCTTTGACCAGTCACCCTGCCTGGTCAGTGGGAGGAAAAACCCCAAGAACAGCTAGAGTCCCAGTTTGGCTCAGCATGTAGCCTCTTCTCTCATGGGCCAGCCAGCACCATGGGTACCACAAACACCATGCTGCCCTTGCTGCAGCTTTGTACCCACTCTGCCATGGGGGAGCTGGGCTGTGACTCACCTGCAAGTACCACTAGAGCTGGAAACTTGTACTTTGCTGGGCATTGAGGAGTAAACCTGAAGGGCACAGAGGAAGAGTCACATCTGCAGTCAGGAATGCAACCACAGACCTGTGCCAGTCATTCTCTTTGTACAGCCATGGCTCACCACAGCCCATCTATGCCAGTCCCATGGAAAGAATGGCACACGGCTCAGCATCCCCAGCTGAGGAGCAGAGAGGATTTGGGAACACTCTTGTCTCCTGTGTCCTATGTTACCTCAAGGTAAGCAAAACAGCCAAGGAGGGTCACATGCCTGTCAGGAAGGAATAATTGTTTCTCCATCTTAAAGGTCTGCTGTTTTAAAGACTGAAAGGGTGAGGACTATCAGTCACCATCCCAAATTAAAACTGGGTCAGAAGAGAACTGCTGTTTCATCTGGGTAACAGTGATCAGTGCTAATACTGCAGTTGTGGGGGAAGAACAAACCCTGCACAGCTCTAGTAGCTTAAGTTGTAGTGACCCAGGTAGCTACTGCCTTATATATTGGAGGCAGAGCTTAGCCTTATAGCTAGCCTATTTTAAGGTATTATTTATTCTGATCAGGCAGTTAGCCTTCTAAGTTAGTAGCCTTACCAAGTGTACAAAGCACTTTGCAGAGAGAAGTTACAGGTTTAAGGTTTAGTTTGGAACGGTGTGCTAAACTCTAGTGAGGTTGAACGAGACTGAACCTAGTACAAAAGGTGACCAAATGGAAGAAATTAATCTTTAAAACAGCTTTGTTGGCCTTGACACTCTGAAATTCCTTGACACTTAGTTAAACACAGGGACTGTTTAAACTGTTTTCCCTAAAGAGTTCTTGCCTGCAGCACTTATTGCTATGCAGTTCACCATTTGATGATCATGCCCTGTAGCCCACGTTTGACACATCGCTTCGCAGTCGGTTTGCATCTGAACTTGAGTGACAGCCCAGACTACTACATGACTCAGTATTCAGTTTAACGCCACTTTGTCAGTATTGACCAAAATTAAGCCGCATGTATCTGTGGGGCAGCTTTACCACAGCCCTGCTATGGAAGTTCATTTCATTCATGTGGAGCACGGCAGCCGCAGGAAGGGAGGGAAGCTGGGCTTGCTGGTGCTGCGTTCCCTGCCGTGGACCCCCCCGGTTGCAGCTCGGGGCTGCTGCCGCGGGGCTCCAGCTCTCTCTGCTGCCCGCGGCCCGGGACCCCTGCCCTGCGGCGCGGCCCGCTCAGAAGCGCACGGTTTGCTCGCGCTTCCAGCTATTCAGCCTTTTCTTCGATTGGGCATCTTGTTGGTCACAGACTTAATTTGAGCAGAATCAGGGCAAAGCTTAAGCTACATCAGTAGATCAACAAAAAGCAGAGCCAAAATCACAATGGTGATAATCAGAAGGGGGGAAGATGTTACCTCAAAGGGCTTTGTTTTATAGCATTGACATTGCTCCGCAAAAGGGGAGTCCCCAAATATTTGGGGGGTGTGCGTGAGTATTGGGTCAACGCTCTGCTTAAAGCTCTAAAAGCAGTAAAAAAAGCTTTAAAAGCAATAAAAGCCAGTCCCTATTTCTAGTCTGTCTAGTACACCTCAGTGTCACCGTCACGATGCCCAGTCATACTATCAAGGACACGATGCACTACAGATTCAAACAGTGGATTTAGGCAGTTCCTTTCTGCAAGTCTGGGTCTCATCTGAGTCACTGCAAATTGATTTCTATTGCTTCAACAATCAAAAGCTCCTCTTTCCATCAAACAAGGTAAAAATACTGCAAAAGGACAGATAAGTACCAAGTGCAGGACCAGTCAGCATGAATAAGACTGGCAGAATCCAGCCCAGTATTAACTGAAAGCAACATTTAGCTCTCCCCCTGCCCCCCAGCCCTGGTAGAAACTCCAAAGAGTATTCCAAATGCTAAACCAGACCAGATATATTCGACTAATCCGATACCCTCCATTACAAGTTTCATCCCATGGAAAGAACACTATGGTCTCTTTGTCCTCTCGCTCCCACTCTGATACTCCAGAAGCCAAGTTCTACAGTTGGGGTGAGCACCCCCTTCCCAGGGGATGTTCCACTGTACACTCACATACACACCTTTTTGGCCCAGGGAGCAGAAGTGTCACCAGAAGAGCATCACAGCTTTGACACTATTTGCAGGCACAAGCACCTAGCCCATCATGATCCAGGGCATGCACCTAGGGAGGCAGCTGGGGGATGCCATGTGCACAGGAGAATGCTGCACCCCAACTCCCTCTTTCCTGAGGGCCAGAACCACGGTGCTGCACAGGAGCAGGGCCACAGGTGAGGGCAGAGAGTGGTCGTCACTACACCACATGCACACAGCCTGGCAAGCAGGGAAATCACACAGATACCAAGAATATTGTCCACTCACCTCAGTACTGGGGTGCCTACTTAGGCAAAAGTGTCACTGGGAATATGTGAGAAGCTGAGGTTAAAGGGCCAGGGACAAGATAAAAATCAAGCTAAAGGTAGTCAGTGGAGCTCAGGTCCCAGGAGGTTTGGAGCAGGTACTCCACCATCACTATTTCAGCTCCATCTACACTTTCCCTCCTGCCTGTTTGGGGATCCCCATCTGCATCCTCCTTCCATTGCCTCTAGGATCTCTCTGTCCCAGGCCCTGCATATAGGGTAAAAGCCCAGGAGACCTCATCAGCAAGGACCAAGACAGAGAAGGTCCAAGCATCCCCATGATGCTATATCCACCATCACTAAAACACCCCCCTTATTTCAGGGCCACACCAGTTTCCTGAGATATATTTTACCAATTATTTCAGCAGACTGTTTTTGTGACTGAAGGAGATTCACAGTTTCTTCCTACCCAAAAGGAAACCAGGAATGCCTTACACCTTCTGTGTAGGCACTATTCACCTTTATGGCAACAAGAGGGCAGAAAAGCCACTACCACTTTCCCAGACCCCCTGCTCAGCCACTCTAAGAAGGCGGTGCTGAGCAGCGACTCTCCTGAGCCCACTGTGGGTCAGGTTCCCAAACATACAGGCAGGGTCCACAGAGCACACACAGGCATGACTATGGCTGAGCTAGAGAGCAGGAACCCTTCAGAACTCAGACTAGGACTTACAGCCCTGGGTTGACCTTAAGTAGGCTCCTGGGCCCATGGGCAGGGTGTGTGTGGAGGCTTCCAGGTGAAGCTGCTCAGGGTCTTTAGGGTCTATTAGTCCCCTCAGAGCCCTGGCAGCATGTCTGTCTGTCAAAGGGAACAGAAACAAACTACTGATGTCTTTCCAAAGGAGGCAACGGTCGAGTTGGGAGAGGAAGAGTGAGGGTGCTGCCAAAGCCCCAGAGCATCCTTCGGCAAATGCAAGTTCAGCTCCTGGCATTGATAATGTCTTCCCATGTGATCCTGGAAAATCATGAACATCTATTGATATGTTCAATCTAAAAACATGCTCATATCTATCTTAACCCCTTTAAAACATGATGAACTTAAGCTCTGCCTTGACTTGTGGCTCTTCTAGTGTTTGTGGGATCCCAGGACAGGAGCAAAGACTAAATACTCTGCCTGGAGGCTGAATCAAGGCAATTTCTCTTTGTGGTCCAAGCTTTCTGTGCCTGTGTTCCCTGCTGTAAGCTTTCCAAGGCAAATGCCTGTGAACTGCACTAGAGGGCAAACGGTACAAAATACAGACAGGCAGTGCTGTCTGCTTGGCCTGTGCACTTTGCATTCAGCATCAGCCTTTGCAGGGCCATCAGTGGCGCTGGACCAGGTCCCATGGCTGTAGGCATGTGGCAGCTTGTCTCACCCAGCGCTAGAGCTGTGCAGCATTTAGGGCCAGCCGCCAGAAGCCAGGCAGGCACTGTCAGATGTTGTTGGGAGAAAAGGGCAGGAGTTTTCCGTCTCTTGCTGAATTCTTGCCAGTGCTTTGATTTCCCTGGTCTGGGCGACACGTGGCATGGCAGTGCATCCCGAACCTCCCTTCCCAAGGGCACTGTCTTCTCCCACTTTGTGCAAGGCAGCTGGTGCCCGAGTGCTCTGCTCTCCTTTTCCTTCAGTAAAGGATGAGCCCAGATAAAGGTGACTCCTGTACAAGCACATGTAAAGCACAGCTCTTTGAGTATTTACAGCTTAGACAATTTATCGCTTCAGACATAAGTATGTGTAAAGGCACTGACCCACATGGTCCAGGTACAACTTCCCTCTGAGCAGGGCTTCACCTGCACTGTGCTGTCACCTGCCTCCACATGTCACTGTGCCCTCCCAGCAGCTCCTCGGTGGCCTGTCCTGCACTGTGGTCCCCATCCACAACCCACCTGAGCCCAGCCCTGGCCCCGACATGGGGGAGCGTGCATGTATTGACAGTCCAGTGCTCCCCGCAACAGCACCCCAAAATGGGGACCGGTAACAAGTGGTGCTTACTTGTTTTTGCAGGCTGGCCGTGCTCAAGATCCAGCAGAGAGAGAGTCTTTTGGGCAAAAAAAAAGGGACAGGGAGAACCCATTCCTCACCGTACTTAATAACTGGGGGCATCTGTCAAGATCTCGGTCAGTTAGGCTTGTTTCCCAATTTCTAGCCCAAGGCACGGGCTCCTCTGAAAACTGCGTGCTTCTTGGTGTTTGTACAACTCGGTCACTGTCTCCACTCCTTTCACCACTTGCAGCCTGGAGGAAGGCTGACCACCAGCAGGTACTGCAAGGATTACCCTAAACCACAAACCTCTCTTTTTCAGCTTAGCTGGCCTGCTCCGTTTCTGACTCCCACTGAACAAGCTGCTAGAATATCCCTCACCTTTCATATAAAATGTCCCTGCTCACTATGTGGCTTTCCTTTCACTTAGCCTAGAGGCAAAGATCCTGTGTTTTCCTCTCCGGTCCCCAGTGTCCTTCCTCCCCTCATTATGCAAAGCACAAGTATGGGAGATAGCAGAGTCCCATCACCTCCTCAGTGCCTGAGCCAGCACAATTCCTAACCCCTCTGAAGCTGCCAGGGAAGCTGGAGCACAACACACGTAATCCACCCCTGGCCTCGCCAAAACACTGCGAACACGACTGGCTGTCCCCACCATGCACCCCTCCTTTCCTCACCCCTCCGCTCAGTTAGAACCAGCAATACTGCTCTGCAAACGACTCCCACTCCTGTACCTTTGCCATCATCTTGTTAATGTGCGCCCACCCTCGCATCAGTGCCTTTTCCCTTTGCTTTGAGTTAGGCCCACCTCTCTCCCTTTTTCTTGTTCTCACATGCTTCTTAACGCTTTTATCTTCCTGCTGATGATAAAACGCCCATTTTCATCTGAAAGAAACAGGAGGACCCTGAGATATAGACTATAAATCCTTTAGCATAAAGTATTATTCACTCTGTGTGTGTGTGTGAGCTTGTTTGCATGTTTTTTCCTTCCCATCTGGAAGGGACACAGCTGTTGTTTTTATCTCAACTCTGAAGCGGCTAATATTTTAAATATTGCTTATTAAAAAAAAAAAAAAGCAAGTGTGGGTACATCAAATCTGTGGAGGCTCACATGGTTACATTTTAAGGTTTACATACAGCTCCGTGTGTAAACATATGCCTCTGATACAGCACTGCCTTTTTTTCTGAAGACCTCAAGATGCTCTGGAGATATGAAGGGCTCAGCCTTTGAGGTGCTGCCTCCTTTGACCCTGCTCCAGCACAGCACTTACGCACATGCTTAACTTTAAAGGTAGGCAGAGGGACCTTGTGAAACCGGCAGGCCGGCTCGCACGCTTAGGGAGAAACACGCACTTTAAGTGCTCTGCTGGATCGGGGCCAGAGAGCCCAGTGTGTGCGAGGATGGAGCCATAATTAATTCAGGCTCACAATACTGCTTTGAGGTACATATTGCTGTGAGAGCTGCTCGAAATGTGGAAATGCCATTCCGTGGGAAATTCTGTTATTTGAAGTTTTTTTTTTTTTGCTAAGGGCAAAACGAGTGCGGGCTTTTAATTAAATAAAAGCCTCATTTAAAGCTTTAAAATAGAAATTATTTAAATGTGCTCCCCCTCATTGCAGTTCCCCGCCTTCTTCTCTCTGTCCTTAACAAAAGATTAGAAAGAGATAACGGTGGTTGTTACAACGGAAATAAACCGGGTGTAATGTAAAATCCTTGACCATTCTTAACCATTCCGAAGCTGTAAGAAAAAACTAAGATTTTGTCAACCTATCATTCCTTTCAGGCCCAAACCACAATTATACATAAAATATATATTTTATACATAAGATATAAACACAAGTCTTGTGTTTACAACAAAGGGAACTTAGAGGATGATTTATGGAAAATAAGGAGAAAAAAAGACAGGAGTTTGTGGTTTTTATATTGAAATATTTTATATCCCTGAACACCGGCCTTGCTAAGAGCAGGTGAGACCTTTCTGAAAGCACACAAGCGTGTAGGGCAGGTGGCGGCGAGGGGATAACACCCAGGCTTACACACTCAGGGGGTGAGGGGAGCACGGCTGCCAGAACTGGGAGAGGGTGCAGCCAGCACATCCAGGACTCAGAGTCTTCCCATTGCAGCGTGGCCGTAAATCTTAATTTCTTCTGGAAACACCACCACGGTGGTCAAAAGCCAGGCAGAGAGTGCGCGGAGTACTTAGCTTTAGGTAACAGAGCAACCAACAGCCATTTCTGACAACACTGCAGAGAGAGTTAGTTACATACACAGGCACATGCCTTATTGACCAGGGGTGGGGTAAGTTGGATGTTTTAAGTACATGCTTCAATGTCTACTGAATCATGGCTTCTGCCAGGATTTAAGCCAGAAATGACTGAAGTCTAGATTCCCACTGTCTTTACCCTGTGTGTCATCAGGTAACTTATCTGGACGATTGGTTTTAAGCCTTCCAACAACTCCATTCACTTCAGTTGAATTGCTCCTGCATGCCAGCTGCCTGCAGTCAGCTGCGCCAAGTTTCAGCTAGGGAGGCTGGTAAAGATGGCACTAAGAATAAAAAAAAAATAAAATTCGGATGAGACCAAAGAGAGCCAGGCTGTATTTAGAGCCCTGAGATGGCATTGCTTGGTAACTGCGGGCAATTCATGCTATTGCTCTAGGCATTAGATCTGCATCGGTGTAAGTGCTGCAAGATGATTAGCACGGCAGAAGAGCCAGGAATTATTATTAATAATGCAAGGCAAGGACAAAACCAGCAGGAGCCAAAGATGTGTGGGATGATGACTCTAGCCCTCTTTCTGATGTGGAGGTATGGTAGAATCAGCAGTCTGTGCTAGTCTGCAGCAACCACACAAGATTATTTTTTAAGGTATTTTTGTGTTGCTGTAGGTCAGGGGTTGATGATGTACTGAGAGGAGTTTCTCTGAAGTTCAGCAAGGGCAAGGGAAAGCAAGAATGAACATGATAAAAGGCCAGAGAAGGAATAAGCCCCTTGCTGGCTTCAAACATAAACGTGTCCTTATAAAAATAAGGCCATTTCCTTGTAACTGGAGTGTGCAGGAAGTTTGTTTTTATAAGCAGAAAATAGAACCTGTTCTTAATGAGGAACACTTGTCCATGGTCAAACATCTTGTCAACAATGATAATTCTTTTGAGCTTCTCCGCACCTGTGACATCCCAAAAGAATTATCTTCTAAGAAATATGATCAAAAAGTCCATAAAACCCAAACAAGGAATTTACTGGACAAGATTCTAAGAGCAGGAAATTGGAAAAATGAAAGCACAGTTAAAAAGGAAATCTACCATAAACACTGCTGAGCCATAGCAGCAAAAAGTGGTGTATTGACGCTGACATCAATTACTTAGGGAAGGCTGGGAAAAACTTCACAACAGGAATACATATGCCTTTCATTATTTGGTTCAGCCATTGGAGAAGATTGAACACCCCTGTGATTGCTTGTGTCCTCCTGATGCTGATGTGACCAAATTCGGGAAATGTGGAAAACTAGTCAGAATGGGCACCTAGTGTCACAGTCAGAGAAAACCAGTCAGAGCTTCTGGACAGCTCTGGGACCTGTGGCTTTTCATCCTAAGAAGTGGCACATGGGAAGTTCAAAGAAGTACAAACAGGAACTTAAGGCAAACACGGGGTGCAGGGCAGAGACCCCGGTCTGTGCTGTCATCCCCACTCTCTTCGTCTCCTCGGAAAATCATGCAGCCCTTTTGCTGTGCCACCTGAGTAACCCCCAGGTGCAGGGCAGAGAACATTTGTAGCTTGCTGCCTGCATTGTCTACATTAGTGACATAAATCACAGGGCATTTTCTAAGGTCTGTGATTTCATGGGTGCTGGCTATAGACCAAAACAAATAATACTGCCATCTCTTGTGGGTGAAACTGGTAACGGGCAGAGTACTTTCAGAAAAAATTGATGTGATTTATTTTCAAGATTCAATATATTGCTGTGCTATTCTCGTCAAAACCCCTTTTCAGACCTTAAGTCTGCATAAGACCTGCAGAAAAAGGGTAAACTTATGATGCAAAACAAGTGGCTATGTGAAGGTCTCAAGTTTGCTGCCACCATGCAACAAATTACATTTGGGGACTGTGCACTCAGGACTTAGCACCTTATTATTTATATTACTACCTCCTATCTCATTCTCCGGAAGGACAGACAGAAAGCCTGATCATACTGCAGTCAACAGAAGATTTGCCATTAACTTTGCTGAGGCCAGGATCTCATCTTCTGTATGGGTCCAGTGCTTAATTCCATATATGTGCAACCTGGCTAATGCTCCAAGGTACACCTCTATCAACAGAAGCGCCACCAATACCATTTCTGTTTCCTGAAGTAATTTAAATTAACTCCATAATGCAATTCAGAGTGGGAAAAGTAATACAGGTATAAAGTTGCAGCAATTTGATTCAGCTCAGCTACAAAAATGACAAATAGCCCCATCTGACTTGGAACTATATGAAAAGTGCAGTTCCTTGTGTATTACACTGAAACAGCCTCATTATTATTTCATGAGCTAGCTGGCCACAGTGTCAACGTGGATAAACAAACATGGGAAAATCACTCTGACCGCTTCTCAGAATCTTACACTGAGAAGCATTCATGAATGTAAATATTAAGGGTGGGAAAACCTCAAAAAGTCTCTGACCCTTATTTCCAAGATCTGGGATCTTGTGAGATTTGGTTACATAGTGAGAAATTTGAAACTTTGACAACTTGGCTTCAAAAATATTTTTTTAATATACATCATTTTCCTGTTACTAAGTAGAAGAGAGACAAGCCTCTTATCCAATCTCCTCACAGATCAGGATAAAAAAGCACCTCTCTTTAACTATGGGAAATTGTAGATCAAAATGCTGCCTTGATATAAATAGTAATAACTGTAATATTAAAAGATAGAATAGGCATTTCTATCTTTAGTCATCTCCTTAGATCTAGGATGGGGCTCATTCCTGCCAATGCATTTATGCAGAATTTAGACTGATTTCCCTGGTTTCACCTAAAATATTGCATTCTGCTTCTTTTTCTTTATATCTTTATGTTTCATGTTCTTATTCAACCGCTTGGGGATGTAAAAAATATATATTTCTGAACACAAATCAAATCTTTTGCAGCTTTGATTCTGCTTAAACAAAAAAATTGAGAGCAACAGAAAGTTACAGGTTTCATCAGCAACTGGCAATTTGCTCCAGACCTCGCCCAATTTGGAGCAAGTGTCTAAATGGGTGGTGGTGGGACTCTCCTGGAAAGGACACTTGCCTGGGCTGTAGCAGTGACATGTAGACTTCCCTTCTTGGGAAAAGCACTTTTTTAACCCAGCCTGTCATCATAGCAAGTAGCATTTGCCATAATCATAGATCCCAATGCTGAGACACATTTTGAAAGCTGCTAGAACGTGCTACATTTCCTTGCTTTCCACTGACAGTCCTACCTGTGCCCTGCCTATGTGGGACAGTAGGCCTGAAGGTCATATCTGTAGGAAAGCATTTCCCATCATCAGTTATAATTGGATCTTGAGAAAAAGAAGGAAGGAAGGAAGGAAGGAAGGAAGGAAGGAAGGAAGGAAGGAAGGAAGGAAGGAAGATTTTTACACACTTCAAAGACAAATTCATAGAAGTATTCACAATGAATAAGTCTTTGCAGAATTGAGACCATTTGGGCAGATGCACTTCTGAGCATTTCTTCTAATCTGCTGAGGATTTTGGCGTGATATGAAGCAGTAATTTAGAGACTCTTCCAGATGGCTTAAGGCTGTTCATTGAAGAAGATGACAGATAGTATGTAAATATATAGCTATTGGCCTCTCCAGCTTCCAGATCTAGTGAACTCATATGGGATGAGCCAGGGAGAAAAGTGGAAGCTCTACAGCAGCATAATGCTGAACAGCTGTGACCAGAGCCTATAAACTATCTAACTGCGCTGAGAAAATGGTCAGGTACTATCTATCACCTAAGCTGTTCTCCTGCTCAGGAATATTTTGTAAGTGACAATATTCAGGAGTAAACTGAGCCCATGCGGGAGAATAGCAGTGCACATGCTTCTGTTGT
Source organism: Anhinga rufa (assembly GCA_013400875.1). Taxonomy (NCBI): domain Eukaryota; kingdom Metazoa; phylum Chordata; class Aves; order Suliformes; family Anhingidae; genus Anhinga; species Anhinga rufa. The sequence goes on from VZTV01094439.1 coordinate 16,232, forward strand.
TTCAGACTGTATATGCTTTGGGTATGAATGAGCTTCCAATAACGCAGGAAAGGTCAGGTAGGGCAGGCGCTGTTTCATGTTGCTCCAGCACTATATGATGTGTTATCTTAATTATGTCATACACAGCAATCCATATCGGCAACATGTTTTAAATACAAGCTGGAGGCATGAGGCTTGAGTTTCCTCTCACATACGTTGGCTCCATGCTAGCATTGCTTCATCATTTTCACTGCAAACTCACACTGGTTTAGATCAGCAGGAATGAGACCGGAGAACGATTATATTTGCCAGATGCGTGTAGTCCCCTTTCTCCTAGATGCATGTCAGGCAACCAGCTTTTCCCCCGAGCCTCAGAAAATGCCCGTTTTCCAAAGCTGTGCCTGGTGGCCAAGGCACGCACGGCCACAGGCGCGCAGCAGGGTGCCAGAGCAGACACTTGCGGCTTTCATTCCCCTTCAGGGAGGCAAACATGGGGATGGACAGGGGTTTAACTTGTTGCTCTGCTGATGGCAAAGAAGGAGTCGTGCACAGCAAAGCCCCTTGCGAGCCGCTGCCCGTGACCATCGCTCCAGGAAGGAGCAACATTTCCACCTTCTGCAGATTTCCCCTCGTGTACCTGCAGAGACATTTGAAGCCCTGGTGCCTGCCAGGTATGCTTTGCACTGAGGATGCTTTTAAAGTGTTACGGCTTTCTGTTCACCTGCCTTTCCAGAATGTGGTGGGTGTCCAGAACAGCCTTACTGGGCTCACCATGCCCAATATTTGCTCCCATTGAATTCAAGCTGGAGGTGAAATATTTTCCCCTTCCACTTTCAGGCAAAAGGCTTGCTGTAACCCAGTTCCCTGTCTGGGAAATGGGGATAACAAGTGCTGTTTGTCAGTGTGGACAGCAAATAGCCTTTGAAGCAGAAGCTGTGTCTTACTGGCTTTCTGGCTGTAGTTGAAACAAAAGGGTCCAGGCCTTGATTGTAATAATTCTCCCCAATCAAATTCAGAGGCTGGATGAGTGCAGTTAAAGAACTGAACTCTGATTTTGGCTCCGTTGACACAGCAAGAATATCAAGATGCCCTACAGATCAGTTGAAACCTGTTAATTTTGCATAATCTGGAAGTGAAACGTTTTTATGTACAGGTATCTCAGGAATACATGTTTCTGCTAGAAAGTGGCTCAGCATTTCTGTCCTCTGCTCTGTTAATCATGACTGACTGCTGGTATCCGAATAATACAGCAAATCTCCCACAGGATAAAGCTGACCTATGAGAATTTGAATTCGGCTGACCTGGAAATATCCCAGTCATGGTTTTCACAAGCTGCATTGTCAGAATAGGGCAGAGATAATTGCAGCTTGGGCCAAAGGGCAAGGGGGATTGGAAACCACGAGGTGGTGTGCATGAAAATAAATAGCCCTCTGTCACGAGAACAGCCCCATTGAGGGATGCTGATTTTGAGCAAGAGAAAGAAATCAGTCTGGGAGGAGCCTGGATATGTATCTGTTCTCCTCTTCTCATGACCCCCAGAGCTACTCGCTGGGAAATCCCCTGCTCCCTTGGCCCCCTGAACCCCCAGCCATCCCCAGCTTGGGTTTGGGAAGCCCTGAGGGCAGCCCTTTGCTGCCCTGAGCAGAGCAAACCCCGTGGCATATCCCTCCAGCCTCTGTCTCTGGCACTGGAGGTGAGACTTGGAGGGCTCATGGTTGGGCACCCTTGAGAGGGTGGGAAGCACATAGCTGTGTGAGCTGCAGTGGTCTGTGCCCTGGGGCTGTCCTGCGGCCAGCTCCAGTGCCAGCAGGCTGCCAGGACATTGAAGACCCCCTCACCCCTTCACAGCATGGTACAGCTGACAACACTGAGGTTATTCTGGTGATCCAGTCTTGCCTGCTTCCTCCATAGCAGGCTGAGAACTGAGCTGTGTGGTGACCATGGCTGCCAGGCCCCTGGGTTGTGCTGAACTATGGGTCAGCTCAAAGCAATGGATCCCCCCCACTCCCTGGTCCTTGTTTTAGGACTGTTAATACCTTTGGTTTTTCATTTACTAAGTCCTCACTAGGACACTGTCTAAGAGGCAGGTGTTGCTTCAGGTGCAGCTACCTCAGGTGTCTCCATTTCCCCACTTATTAACAGTGATTGCCTCCCCAGGGCTGCTGGGAACACAAGCAAGAGTAGGGCAAAAGGATCTGTTTTTACTTCTGGGGTCTTCATCTGTGCTCTGTGAGTACTGAAGAGGGGTTTTCCTGAAAGAGAAAGCTTTTGAACCCTGAAGGGCTAAAACTTTAATTATTTCCCTCTCATAGTTTTGACCCCTGGTTATATGGAGTGCAGGCAGGTCTCTTCCATGTGTTGGTATTACTGGGGTGAGCAGAAGGAAAGGAGGTTGTTTGGGAGTGTTTTAAGGAAGGAAGGTTTCTGGATGTGATATTTTTCAGACTTTTCTGTTGAATCCTTGTTTAAAAAAAAATGCTAGATGAGTACTGCTGCTTCTTGTGGTAAGTTCTGCCTCTGCTTTGCAATCCAGTTATACTGAGAAATCAGTGAGACTATTCATATGGCCTTGAAGAGCACTGTTCAGTATGATTCTCCTGAAGAGGTAGTTCCCTTCAGTACTTTCAGGGCAGCTAGCTTTGGCTCCTGCTGGAGAAAGCTGGCTAAGAGGAGCTGGAGCCAGGGAGGGCAGAAGGAAAGACTGAAGTGGTCACTTAATGTAGGTGTACATGTAAACTTGCAGTCATGGAGAAGCAATGTATTTTAGGCAGGTGGTCATAACAAGCTGTTCCCCAGAGTTAACTGATTGACACTTCCAAATTAAAATTGTGTGGTTAATTAAATTAAGCTTTTGTTTGTGGAAATTTACTTCCTCTAAGAGGTGTCCTCTAAGGACAAAGTAGTCCTTTTAATATCATTTGCCTTCAACTAGAGGCAAAATAGAAGTATGAAGGAAAACTTGTGGATGAAGAAGGGAAGATGAGGGTGCAGAAACTGTAACTATGCACAGACCTTTTTGGAGACAACCATTTTGCAGAGCAATTGTGTTCATGGTGAACTGTGTCCTAAAATGATTTCTGTGTATTTTAGAGGTCAAAGGCATGTACAGGCATGTTTACTGCTCCTCCCAGAACTAAGTCCTGTTGACCCAATGAACAACTTAATTGTAAAGTCAGGCATCTGTGTAACTGTTTGCAGCATGAGTCAAGGTTGCTTTTTGGGAGGGTCAGTAACTCTGGGTCCTCTCAAAAGGAGTACATCTGGGTCTGTGCAAATATACTATTGTTTTAAGTATCTCTAATGAAAGACAAGGGATGTGTTTGCAATTAAATTGTGTTTGTAAGGATTTTTCAGTTGATGACTTTCAACGCTTGACACCTTTTTGTTTAGACATATGAGAGTTAATACAAACCTGATGTACCACCTACTTGCTTTCCAGCCTGGCTTTATTTCAAGGCTGTGAGAGGGCTCCCTCAGATGTTGTTAAGTTGAGGGACCTACGTATACAGACAGAAATATCTTTTGGTGGAGACTAGTGGAGTGACTCTCGTTGCAGAATTCTGCAGTAAAAACATGGGAGGTCTGGCATTTTGTATTCCTAGATTTTGGCAGTAACTCTCATTCTAATATTTTAACCCTTCACTAAGCTGCAGCCTTCTGCAACTTCCCCATGTTTATTGAATATTCTTTAATAAATATCTCTGGCTGTACTCATCAAGGAGGGTGGTCCTAAAGCATGCAGTGATGGCTGGTTTCTAAGATGAGGAAGAACAAAAGCTGTCCTCTGTCAGGGTCTCTGAAATTGCAGACCCTCCTGTGAGGGCAGTGCCACAGCACAGCTGCCTGTTTTGCTGGAGTTGGTGGTGGCTGACATTTGCATCCCTTCAGCAGGGGTGTTCCTTGTCTATCTGTTCGCAGTCTTATTACGAGGTGTGGCTTTCATTTTTATTCATAATTTTTCCCTTAATTTCCCTTGGTAAGTGGTATGGTGGGCTGGAGGGAGGGTGGGCAGGCCGGACTGTTGGCTGGCAGACTTCAACCAGATGTCACTTGAGGATGATTCAAATCTTTGGGCTGTCCTGAGGTTTGGGTTTTAAAAGCAAATCCTCCTTGAGGAGATGCCCTGTTGTGCTGCCCCCGAGCCTGGCGGCAGTGCAGGGCCCACCATGTCAGCGGGGCAGACCCTCTGACTTTCAGGTCTAGGGCTTGGAGAGAGGCTCACAGCTTGAGCTCTGTATATGAATGTACTGAGACTTTCTCAATTTTTTGGTATTATTACATATATTCTGACTTAGAGGGATGGGATTTAGAAGAAGATGCTTCCTTAAATTTTTTTATTTCAGTTTTGTGTTTGGGATTCTGCAGGCCCAAGCATGGGGCTAGGGCTGTGCTCCACACACCCCAGAGGAGTTCAGCTGTGCAAAATATGAGGAGCCTGTACATGCTGCTGCTGCCGCCGCCTGCTGCCTTGTGGCCTGCTGTATCCCCGGAGTGGCATTTCCTTCAGAGGAGCTGTGAGATATGAGGAAAGCCAGCTAATCTGGCCAAAGGGAAGGGGTAGGAGTGGCAGGTGTGACTAGGGAAGCAAGGGCTGGGGACTATCTGTGTTAACCCCCATTTCACTACAGCCTGTTCAGCTGGAGAACTGATAAGGTTCATCTGCCTCAGAAAGAAAAAAAAATGACCCAATGAGGCACTTGTTAGTGTGAAAAGCACATAGGACTGAGCCTTGGATTATAAGAAGAGTTACAAATGGAGAGCTGCACCAAAAACTTGTCCTGTGTGTAGTCCCTCATTGCATCATTCCTCCTCTTGTCCCTGGCACAGGCTCCTTGGGAGCAGGGGCTATTTTCCCTGAAGTGTACTGGCAGGGCAAGGTGGCCTTTTGTGGGGCAAGGCTGTAATGGCTGGGCCTGAGGAGAAGGTGAGCTTGGAAAGATAAATGCTGCTAAAGCAATTTAGTGAGGATATGATGAGGTGGCCAGGCTGTAAAATGTTTTAAGCTCCTGTTTTCACTGTCTACTATCTTCTGTTTGTACAGCACTTGCCCTGGAGGGATCCTGGGCCCAGGCTAAGCCCCTGGAGATGACGGCGAGGCATGGAGTCGCAGCAAAGCCCGAGGGAAGTGCGAGCAGCGGCTCTGGGCTGGGGCATGGAAGATCCAGGCCTGCATCCTGTGTGCTCGGACAGTGCTTCAGAGGTATAGGTAAATGCTGGACATAAACCCTGCACAAGAGTATTTTTCTTTATAAGCTTGATGACTGAAAGCTGATTTAGGTGTGGAACAAGAATTTATCTTTCAAAACTTGCTTTGTAACTTTCAACTAGACCTGTATAACCTAGCCTGTGGTGGCCTATGCGGCTGTTATTTTTATCAGGGCCTCAACTTGGTGAAGCTCTCGATCGTGACAGCCAGCTTGAGCAGTTAATCATGGAATCCTTGAAATACGATTTTGCTAATTTTGAATTTGCCATGTTTCACCTCATGACTTTTTGTTCGTGAACACATTGAAGAAAATTTTGTGCTAGTGATGTAGATTAATAGACCTTTTTTCAATAAGTATGCAGGAGATATCTTAAAATTCTGACTTGGAGTAAAGCCTTGCTTCCAATTGCTTGTGTAGTTGTGGATATAAGATAGAGAATATTCAGTTGTGGAGCTAATGTGTGGTTAATGTCCATAAAATTCATATTGAAGGGACTACTAAGTAGGCCAATTCTAAAATTCTGCTAGCTTAAAAATAAAGAATTGGAGATGTATGTATCTGTTTTAAATGGCTTTCCTTTATAGACAGGAGGCAATACATGTTGGTGTAAACACTAATATCATGTATCTGCAAGCCCCTTCTGTGTCTTCCAGACCAGGATTTTATCAGTATTGATCAGCTGGTCATGCACAAATATACAGTGAAATCACAATACTCTATATAATAATCTTCTCTACAGGCTTTCAATGGGAGAATGTTTGTTTGCAGTAACATGTACATTTTTCTATGTTTAAATTTTATGACTTGCAGCTACCTGTCCTAAAAATATTTAGCTGGTTCAGAGGTTTAACTCCCACTTCTGGGAAAAACAATCCAGCTGAAACTTCTCTCTGTTTAAGGTAGGTTCGGAGAAAATTTTCTAGGTGTTGGGGACTTTATTCACACAACACTTTGGTTGAGAAGTTATAAAATAATTGAAAGGCTTGTTTCTAATCAGTGTTTCACAGAAGTATTTCAGTTTCCTTTTTATGAGGCTAAAATTATTGTAACCAAAATTAAACTCTGTTCCTTGGGGGAGCAGGAAGCTTTTGTTTTCTGCAAAATGTTAATTTAAGGAAATTTCCACTAAGAGGAAAAAAGTTATTCTGTCAGTACTTTATGCTAATCTGATGTAAAAACTCTGTTTTTTAGTGTATGGTTTAACCAGTTTCCACCTGGTCCTGAAGGTAAACTCTAGGCTGAAATACCTTGATTGTCATTATCTAGGCGGGATTTACCAGGTCGTGTCACTGTTAATGCCAGGAGAGGGCACCAGACAGCAGTGACAACACCCGTGCTCAGTGCCATGCTCTGTCACTGCGGAGGCAGCAACCCCTCTTGGGTACCTCTGCAGGTAAAGAATAACCTTCCCTATTACGGCAGCTTTTTGTGGAGAGTGACTGTATGTGTAATCAGAAAATGTTTGTGCTTGTGCATTATGTTTAAATTGCAGTCCCTGGAGACTGGATAACCTGATTTATGTAGATTTCAGGAATCTGTATTTGTGTATGAAGGGATGATACAAGTGCTGGAGAACTTAAGTCTGAGACTTTCAAAGAATTATAAAGAAATTAGGAGCTGAACTCTGCCTGTGGAGGAGAGCTGTGTCCCATAAGCCCCTGTGGAAATCCTGGGCTGAGATGCAGTGTTATATCAGTGTAGTGATGCTCATGTGAAACCTCACCCATGTATAGAGCCAACACATGGGCAGAAAGTGGGGGAATCCCCAGAGGAGAGGTAAAGGTGACCCAGGATGCATACCTGCAGAGCCTGGCCGGGGGAGCTGTCCCTGCAGGAGCAGGGTGTCTGCTGCCAGTGTTCTCCTGCCTTCCTTTCCCTCCTCTATCCTGAGCCTGCCCTGCATGTCTCTTGCTTTGCCTTAAGGTATATGGGAGCTTGGTGGACTTTTCCTGTAATCCAGTCAATGACTTTTTGAATAAAACAGAGTACCTCTTTAGAACCCTATGAATAATTAAACTATAATTCTGATCCTCTATTAATGGAAAATGCCTACAGAGATATGTCACAATGGAGGGTTAATTATTCTACCTAGAGAATACTTAAAACTGATTTTTTTGCCCACCTATTTAAAAACACATTAATAGTATTTGGGCTGAAATACAAAATTTGACTGCATCTCTTTAATTCTTTGGAATCAATTTTTAGCTCCTATTATTGGCTACCCTTCTACTTCTCAGAAGCATTAACTAGCTGAATGTATCAGGATTTCATAACATGGTAATTGTCCATTTTCTAATACCACTGATCCCATGCCTTTATGGATGCTTTGACTCTCCTTGACTTCACTGGGAATTGAGGATAGTCAGCTCTTCAAAGAGCTGGCCTCACAGTTAATTTGCATGCTGAAATTGGCATTTATATTAAATTACAAAAAAGGCAGTCTTGGTGAGACCTGTAAAAGTTTCTGCATCATGAGCAGAGCTCTGAATCAGCTGCAGGGCTGAGGTCTGACTTTCAGAGCTGATGTAAAAAAAGTGTAAAAATGTATTTATGTGGACCTTCTTATTCAGAGATGTCAAATTTTAAAACTGCCAGCTGCCAAACTGCCTTTCTGGACATGTTTTTCTATTTCTGAATATTTTGTTTGAATTTCTATTTTAACAAATACATTGCTCTTTTCATGACCTTGGGGGCAACCTGTGTTTTAACTGCTTGTTTTGCTTCCTGGATAGCACCTTTCAGCCCAGTATCTCAAGGTGGTCCGAGTACTTAAACTTCCAGAAAGAGGTTATTCATCCCCTCAGAGACGGACAAAGTTTCAGCTCCCTGAACAAAACATCCTCCATATTAAGCCAAGTCTAGGGAGCAGCACAGCAGAGGCTGAAGGGTGGCTTGGAAAACACTTTTACTCTCTCTGTTCTTGAGTAGGTGTGTAAATGTGAGTATAGGTGCTGGGAGAAACCCCCTTCCAGCACCCGAAACTGGACCAAGACCACCCCATGGCCAGGCAGCAGCTTTCTGGCTGCAGAGCTCTCCTCTCCTGTCTTCAGAGTAAGACTATCTTTTGAGATCTCTGCTTCAAGTAGTGGCATGACTTCTACTAATGGCATTTCTCTAATGGTTTTAATACCGGCAGAGTTAATCTGATAGTCTTTGCTTTCCTTTCTTCCAGATTAGTTGAAGGAGTTTCATGCTGCTGGATAATTATTCCCAAAACAGGAGTAAATATCAGGCTTAGCCTCCTATTCTTGGAAGCACTGAGGCAACTGGAAGGAAATTCCACTCCACAAATCCTGCTTTTCCTATCTCAGGATTCAAAAGCAATGGCACCATTGCCCCAACCCTTGCTGTGAGTATCCCTCTCAATCTAAAAAATGGACTGTGTGCTTGCCCATCATCCTGATGTATCAGAGCTGTCCTGGGAGGAACCCCCTGCCAGCATCCCTCTCTTGTTTTGTCCTCTCCCCAGCATCTTCTGTGATCTGGAATTTGTGCAGCAGCTTCAGCTAACCAAGGCTGAGCAAAAGTGCTTGCCATGAATCCTCTTGCATGGAACTAATAAAATATTCCTGGCCACAAGTTGAATGAAATATTGCAGAGCACCTGCAGAAGGGAATTAAGTTAACCCCTCCTGAATTGTGGTTCTTCAATTAATCTTTACACTGGGCACATACATCAATAGCACATAGTTCATACAGGGTGACAGAAATGCTAAGAAATTATGAGAAAATTAGGACTGGAGCTGGACTGAATTTTTATGAAGAGGAGTAAAGCTAGGTGTTAGTATTGACTTTTCTTTTGTATTGTGCCTGACCTTGGCCCAAGCCTTGAATGTCTGCATAAGACCCAAAATCATCTTGACAAACCCCACCATCAGCTTTTGCTGAAGAATTTTCTGAAGCAGCTCCTAGTTTCTTCCATAACGTTTTCCTGGCCTTTAGTAGCCACAAGATCATAAGGGCATCAAATGCTAATCCTGACTCTGGACCCAGACTTTAAGTATTGCAGGGCTAAAGCATTGCAGGAGGTGCAAATGTGCAGTACTGCAGGCTCTGGGGGTCTTGACTGCAGTGTAAAATCAGTAGAGTCAAGGAAGAACTGTGGTGTTTACTGGATACTTATGTTGCTGGATACAAGAGGGAAAAGGCATACCGTCTGCATTCAGCAAAGGTTTTGCACTCTCTGCTTGGAGTGCTAAAATTAAGAATCTTTCACCTGCAGTAAGAAAAACAGCCAGGTGTCAGACAAGAACCCTGCCTGTCTGGTGAGGGTAAGGATGACACCAGGTTGTGCTAATGGAAAGGAGACATGTCTCTGGGGTGACACCCTTATTCAGTGACAACTAAGATGGATGTCCTGAATCAAGCAACCTCATCTGTAAGCATAAGGGCTCTGGGATGATTTTGTTGCCCAGCCTCCGTGGTGCTGAAGGACTGATGCACAGCTTTAGCTGGGTCTGCTATGTACAGTAAGTTTTGTCATGACTTTTGGGCAGGTTTTAACCTGCAATATTCCAAGTATATTACCTTTATGCAAACTGCTACTTTAGGATGGTAACAGGGTTATGCTGTGTACTTGAGAGGAAGGTAATAGGCAGGATTAGCAGGTCTCCCTCTGGAGACAGGGAGTGCCTTCCCTGTTTGTGTTTCCAGATTGTCGAAGCCCACCTCACATACTTAGCTCTATTGCTGCTTTAGAGGCTATAGAGTTAGGACAAGCTCATTATCCCACTCCTTGACTTTCTTGCACCTGCAGAATGTGGAGTTTATCAGTAAAGAGCACTGCAGTTTCTTGTAGGTTAACAGCCTGAGCACACAGGGCAAATGCAGTACTTGTGGTCACGAACACCAAATCAAAATAGATGCAACCTGAACTATGAAGGCTAAGGGTCTAGTCCCAGTGCAGCTGACTGCAGCCTTAGCATCAAATGATGTTGTGCCTTCTGCATGTTAGTCTTTGAAGAATAAACACAACTCGAGTTTGTCTATCCCTTTAAATACTTTCTCAGCTTTTAGGCTGTGTGGCAGAATTCATTCCTCATTGACCTCATGAAAGCTTCATTCTCAAACTGGCCATATGTTGTCTGGTTATCCAGACTACCTATGTAACTCCCATATGCTTTTACCCAGCCTGGTTGCTTATTACTGTTCCCTTTGCTAGGCTAATGATGCCATCTTTAATGCCCCTATTAATCTTTTTTCCTCCACAAGTGTCACTGTTCCTATTCTCACACATTTTTTCATGTGAGATGCTCCATGAAGTCATTCCCTTTGCTATGAAAATTCTTTCTTAAACACTTTATTTTTGCCAGTAATGCTGAATCCCTCTTCCTCATGCCTGCATGTGTGCAGGTGGGATGGCACACGTGTCATTTAGAAGCATGAGAACTGACTCCTTTGCTTGTGGCTCTCCACAACAGGGCTGTTCCTAATGCTGCATTCTCACTAGGAACCTCCTCATGTAGCTCCTCGCTGTTTGCCTGTTTCATATACAGCAAGAACTGTATTTGACCTTGTCTGATGTGAGGCTTGTCGCGCTCCTCCTGTGCTCCCCAGAACGGCAGCAGCCCTAGGAAGAAATAGGGTCACTGGTTTCAATGGGTTGGAGTGCAAGCGGTGTAATGTAACCGCAGAGCAAGAGTGCTTCTGTTGCATGGTTTGGTGTCAAAGTCTCTTGTTTTGACACCAGGAGATAATTTGAAACTGGAGGTTTAGATAAAGTGAGGGGAAGGTGGGGGAAGGCTGGTAAAAAGAAACTTGCAAAGATCATGGTTGATGGATCTCATGCTGCTTCACTGACATGTGAAAATTTTATTTTCACTGCTTCAAAAAGCTGTAGACATCCTGTCTGTTTCTTTTATGGCAATGGGATATCCTCCATGACAGGCCACAAGCTCCCTAGGGGAAGCAGTGACTGAGAGGAGTTAAATTAACATCCCCTGAGCACTGTCCTGGTTAACCAGTGCCCATGTTTTGCCTTCATGTGATTGCCATTGGCCCAGTGCTGCTGTGTGCCAGGAGGGGCTGTGCTCCCCTCTGCAAGGGCATGGTGAGTTACTGGGCAGCAGCATATCCAGGGATAGCTGTCTGAAGGCAGGGTCATGGTGGGGGGGAACTGGGGCTATTTTCAGAGAAACATTGTCTGGAGTGTCATTTTTGTCCTTGAGAGGCTGACTGGGAAGCCAACTTTTTCCACAGCTAGTTGAAAATCACGTTGCATCAAACAAATGTTCTGGCTGTGCTTAGTGCTATCCTGGGGGGAGGAAAGTCAATTAGGCAGCCATAAAATAAATGTGGAATACTTTGACCAATCTGGCATGAAAGAAGAGCTACCAAAGGTATGCCTGAGTGTGTCTTGCTAGCAATGTTATAACAACATGTGATGCTGGAGGCATCGACATTTGAGGTGGGAAAGGATGGGCTAATGCTGGAGTCCCTGCTCACCCAAAGGCAGATTCCAGGTCCAACACAGGGGAGGCTGCTTTGTGAGTCCCATTCAGACCGCATGCATGCAGGCAGTCTGCAGGCTTGCTGCAAGAGTATTTTAAGTATGTTGCCCTTGGTTTTAGTTTCATGGATAATTTTAGAAAGCATATGCCTGGGTCTCTAATTTCCACATTACTGCTGCTGTTCCATGTGTCAGATGGTATCTGCTCTTTTCTGACAAAACTTTCTCATCATCACCACTGAAACTCAATACTTTTGCTCCGATGTTGCTACTTTTAGTTCATGGGAAAGTTGCAGAGCTTGCTATGCTGACTGTGATGTGCATGTGGGAAGGGAGGGAGGTGGCAGTGGAAGCAGAAGTGCTCTTGCATGCTTGTCACTTTTGGCTGTTCTGTAATGAAACAGGCAATATCCACGCTTCAGCACAGGATACTAAAGGGGTTTTGGAAACATGAAAAGTGTTGAATTTGAACTTAAAAGTTTGCAAGTGTATTTTTAGATGTATAGTAGACATGCAACCTGTGAGATATCAGTGCTTTTGACTTGATTTGCTTACAATCCGTGTGCAGATGTTAATCTGAGCTCGTTGGTCTCCCTTTCAGCCCCTCTTTCATCATAGTGCTGACATCACTATTGTTTCCATAACAGCCAGGACAGGCCTGTATGTGCAGCCCAACTGCACCCAGCCGACAGTCGGGAGAAGCTCTCTGCACTGTGGGGCCCTGGGGCTGACCCCTCAGCCAGCAGCAGGCCTTCCTGGGAAGCCCTGCTTTCACTTGCTCATGCTTCAGTGGTTTAAAGAAGCTTCTTAAAACCAGTTATGCGCATAGTCGCGGGTGGAGCTGGAGCAACAGGAAAAGTCGTCTGTCGCCCCTTCCAAACTCTATCAGACTTCAAGTACTGTGGACTAAAACTTTCCAGTTTGCATATCTGCATCAGGCTGGATGTTTTTGGGAAGCTTTAGCAAGAATGGCACATGTATTCATAAAGGTACTTTTACAGTTATTTTTATAAATTTTCCTTTGTAGAGGTCTTAAGACTACTTTCCAGTATAGAGTGTTTGGGTTTGATGGGATGGCCTCTGCTCCTGTGGGGAAGAGCCATCCAAACTTGACCAAGTAAGAGGTCTTTACATGCTCTCTCCAGTCTTGCAGGCTCTGAAATGATTTCATCTGGTAGCTGCTTCCCAGTTCATCCTGGGTATGTCTTCTGGGGTACATCAGCATTTCCCTAACAATCTGCTGAAAAAGTAGATATGTAGTGGGGACAGAGACTTCCTGTGTGCTTTCCGCATCCTTTTCTGGTGGCCGTGTGGCACCCAGGAGCTGAGGGATGAATGTACCTGGCTTGCCTGCGGAAAGGTTAAAAGCTAAATGGGGAGATGAGAAAAGAAAATAGGAGTGAAGAATCTGAAGACTTGGATATGGAAGAGTAATTTTAAAATGGGCAAGCCTGGGAAACTGCACACAAGTAGGTGAAATGGTGAGGTCTCAGAGGAGAAAGTATGATGGGACAAAGGCTGTCTAGGGAGCCTTTGACCCTTTGAGTACAGGATCAGGGCTACCATTTCCAACTGAGTCTTCACCCCTACCCTGCACCTGGTTGTGCTCAGGGAGTGGCTGGTCCTTCTGCTACAAGAATTGCTTCACACATGAACCTCCACATGGGCATGCTCTCAGGGGAGCCCCAGGAGAAACTGAGAACCACAGGGAGAACAGGCAAGCTTTGTGGAAGGGGAGTTTCAGCCTTGCCTTTCAAATGTATATCTGTGCCCACCATGGGTTCCCGTGGAAATGAGTCTTTCACCAGCATCTGCTATTTGTATATTCATTATTTTGGAATCAGTTTTGCTCGGTGCAAGAGTCCCAAACAGCTGCTTAAGCCATTTTTTTTGTGTATGTCAAGAACCAAATATAATGTGAAGAGTTTTGAAAATTGATCTTAGCTGGCTGAGGTTAATTCTGAAGTGCCTTATCTTAGGTGCAGAGTCTGTTCTGTGTACACATAGTACAAGCACCTCATCTCCCTGTCTTACTGTGAGAAGATATTCACTGATGTTTTAAGTGCTTGGATGCAAGAGTGCTGAGCACTGGAAGAGGCCATAAAGAAATACTTTTTTAGTGCATGCTTTGAGTAGTGTGCAGTAAATAGGACCATAGAGGTAAGTACTGGTCATGGAAGATGAAACATAATATTGTAATTTATTCTGTCTTGAACAAGATAGGGAATTTCTGGAGAAAAATAGGATGTGATCATGTAATTAGACTATCATAACACAGGCTTTTCAGGAAGTGACACAAAGGCTCAACAGATATCACTGAACTATTTAACACCTGGCTTCGCAACCTTGCTAAAGTTCTTTTAATGTAGATGGGCATAGTATAATACCTCATACTGAAATAGCTCTAGTTGCTAGGTTTGACCTTTTCATTACTTGTTCAGCATCCCTGCACCAGTTAAATGTGTTACTTCTATAGAAAGATTAAAATAGAGTGAAGAAGCAATTTCCAGAAGGATTTTAAGGACTTCTTGATAGGCACTGTCAATCCTTCAGTGCTTCTGAAAAATCCTACTCTAAATACTTTGTCTCTCGTTTGCAGATACCATGAAGCTTTGGCATTATAGTGTGATTGCAGTAACCTACACTGCAATAATTTAAGAACCACATTCATAGAAAAGTTTGGAGACTTCTTTCATGTAATGTGTTGTGGTCAGATATGTGGAAAAAAAACCTGGAGTGGGGGGGTACCCCAGCTTGGGCTGTGCTGTTCAGCTGTACTGATTAGAAGAGGGCTTATGGATATTTTGCAATTGAGCACTCTGCTTCTGTACCAATTATGGATGCTGTCGGAGCTTCCTGAGATGGAGTAGAAGGAAGGGGTGGTCTGAGTTGAGAAAACAGGGTCACAGGAATGTCTAATGTACAATACATAGCAATGACTTCCTCCTTGGGGAAGAAGGGACAGTCAGTTGAGGACTGCATCCCTCCAGCAACAGCTCTAAGGGAAGGAAATGTTTGATTCATTGTGCCCTCACTTGAATAGTCACTACAGTTTGGGGTTGTGAAAACCCTAAAGCATGCCTGAAGGAAGATAGCTGCAATATGAAGTTTCCACCTTGATTTTTTTAACTTTAAAAGTGTATTGAAAGTAGGTTTTAAAAGTGTCTTTGGTGCCTACATATGTGCACACACCCTCCTTTTGATCATTAAAGGGAAAAGCTCGTAGTTTTTCAAAGAAATTATACCAGAGGCTGATAATGTTATAATTGCAAGACGCCTATTATTTTCAATGTTTTCACTTGTTCCCTTTGAAATTGTATCTTATGTTGCAGTCTAACACAGGTCTTGTTCTCACAGTGTGTCCACCATTTTCAGAAACTCCACACTCTTTCCATACCTGGATCTTTCACTGCTGTTCTTGAGCCATAATTAGTATCCTGTAATGCACAGTAATGGGATGAGTCATATCACCTACTCTTTAGTGCTCAATGACACCATTCCTCAGGGTTGTGGTTCTGGTTTGCTGAGTTCTCCAAGGTGCTGCTGCTGTGTTACCTTGACATAATTGTCTGACTGTAAATGAGGTTGCAGCGGTGTAGATGAGGGTTAATTTTGTGGAAAGCTGGAATGCAAAACTGTGGCAAGTAAACAGGCATGGTGGTGCTTGTATACTCTTACAGTGCCTTACACCTGCAAGAGATGTCCTGGGCAGAGTGGGCAGTTGTGCTGCCAGCCCAGGTCTTCTCCCTCCTCCTGTCAGGTGGATGGCAGGGGAGGTTCCAGCCTCTTGCATGCTCAGTCCCATCTGCTAAGAGAGAAAGGACATCTAATGGAGGCTGGGAGATTAGGACATTACCTCTATCAAGAGTGGGGACTGGAGAAAAAGGTCTTGATGTGTCATCCAAAACCTGACAAGGACCAGTGAGAATTAAACCTAACAAAATAGCAAAATGTGTCTGCCACTGCTAGAAAGGTCTGCAAAGGAGTTGAGATAGTTCAGAAACAATTAGCCTCTTCCACGGACTGTGTTTTTGCCCTGTCTTGGGGAAGAGCACTGGGTTTTCCTGATCTCCTGGAGGACTGTAGGCCTAGGTGCAGGTATGCTGGCCTTACCTGAGCGAGGACAACAGGACTGAACTGTTGAACATCTCGTTGCTATGTAGGCTTGCAGATCTCTAGATCCTGGATTTGTGATAATGGTTTTACTACACAAAGAAGCTGATCTGTCTGCAATTCCTTCTTAACTTGGGTTTACTAAGACAATCTTGTATAAGTGCATTTTGGTTTTATGTGGCTATAAATAGTGCTTGGCATTGTAGCTGGCATAGGAAGGACATTGCAGCAGAAAAGATGTAACATTGGTTTATCTGCCAAGACATGATTTTTAGGAAAAACAAAAGGAACAGAACATTTAACAGCCCTTAACTGTGACTAAAAAGTGCAGATGTTGGGATGAGCTTTTGGAGGAATGTTTTTGTAATAGTTCTGCACAGTATGTGCTGCAGATGAGCTGCATCTGAACTACTGAAAACTTTGTGAGCTTGTTTTGTAATCTAGACTGTTACTGCCACCACCAACTAGATTTTCATGACAGTTTGGCACCTTTGAAAGTCTTTCAGACCTCCATTTGAAAACCTGAGTGTGGTGTGCACCAGACATGCCCCAAAAATCTCACAAGGCTGGGTTTTCCTCTTCTGTCAAGTAACTGTGAAACCTGGGGAATGAGAGAAGAATTGGGGAACCCTTACCCCACTGGTTCCTTTTTCCAGGGTGGAAAGGGTTTCCTGAAGCCTTGTGGTTGGTTCAAAGGTTGCTTCCAGCTGAGGCTCTGCATAGGCACCCATAGCCTGTGGTTCCCTTTGGAAATCCTGGGGTTACAGAGGATGCAGGGGTGTTGTCAGACCTGCTGATCATATCCTCCTCCATGAAGTGGATAAGAGGCTGTTGCAGCTGCCAGGGTTGCTTTGGCCACCCATGGGGTTTAATGGGAGGTAGGGGGCTGGAACAGTGCGGAGGTGACAAACCAGCTTAAGTTTCTGGGAGCTCAGTGTCCCCTCCTGAGGTCCCAGTGCAGTATCTCCCCAGCAAGACTGAACTGGAAGATGGAGTGGGGAATTTTTTTTTTAAAGCCTAGTGGGAATATGTGATATAACAGACTAGAGCTGGGGCTTAGACTTTAGCATTTACTGGTTAAGAATGTTGCTGGCTGTTTGAGGGAGGTTACATAGGTCACTGAAAATACCCCTTTTTTGTGCTTGTTTTCTTTGCTGCTACTAATTTTTGAAGTTCTGGAATTCAAAACTAAATTGTTCCTTGGTATGAAGTTGTCTGGGTGGTGTGAAGCTGACTGCCTGGAGTGCAGAAATCCAGTACATCAACAGAAAGAGGGGTTTCTTTTTTCAGTGTAATGAATATTTACCAGCCAGCATGTCTGACAGACTTTTAGCAGTAAATATCACTTGAAACCAACTGCTGGAATCCCTGACTGTAATAATGGAAAGGAATGAATGGAAAAGGGAATTCACATTCCAAATCCTTCCAGAATAAGTTATTAAAAATAACAAAGTTGGAGTAGGGCTGGGAACAGGCTTATCAGCACCTGGAGAATTTCATGATTGCTAAAAGCTGTTGTAATTAAGGTTGGTATCTGGCACATGCTGACCTTGGAAGTGGTCAGTGGTCCCAATAAATATTTATTGGGAGGAAGCTGACTTAACTCCTTGGATGTGTAAACCTGGAAATCTCAGCTCTGAGCAGTTTTGACAGCTATCATATGCTACCTTTTCTGACGTTACTCCCAACTGTCTTATTTTTCTTCCTTCTGTCAACCACTTCTGTGGAATTTATATGCAGAAATGGCAACAGATAGTTTCTAAAGTTTTTCTGTGGAAAAGTCGCAGATCCCATTGGAGAGAAGAAAGAAAGGTCTGACTGAAGGACTGGCTGGGAAGCAGAACTTGAGTTCAGCCCTGGGCTGAGCTAAGGGCTTTTTGAATAGTCTAGAGGCAAACTGTTTAATCTCTCTGTTCCCCACCTATAAGCTCAGGGTAATTATGCTTCTTCTAGATGTACTGCATCAGGGATCTGGAGCTTGGAAAGCCACTGTACTAACTTCTACAGGAAAAGCAGCAAGTCAGGATCAACAGATGGAGCACCTTGTTTCTCGAACAGAGTTTGACAGGGCAAAGCTTAAGTCTGTTTGGGGGACAGGAGGAATGAAGGCAAGAGCAAATGCACTCACATAATCTTTTTTAGCTCTACTTGGTTGGAGCATCAACTGTATCTGCTTAACCTTTGCAGCTGAGGGCTCCTGCTTGAGCTAAGGCAAGTCCTGCTGTTTTATCAGAGGAGTTCTTTGAAGTTCCTCTTGTGTCTGTCAAGGTGATTACACTGAAGTGCAGCCAGCTGAAATAGACTTCAGTGACCAAAAAAGTGTGTGAATAACCACTTTACTGCCTGTATCTGGTCTTGACCAGTATATGTTCCAGTTACTGTTCAGCATTCTGTGGCTACAGCATTTCAGTAAGTTGGGGCCAACCTGGACCATGCTGCAAAAAGTCAGATGTACAATTTTTAAGTATGTAATTCCAAAACCTAGAAGCTTAACTTTGGGCCATGGCTTACTGCACTGCCTTGCTGTGCAGCAGAATGAAAGGAGTCCTGTCCCAGGACTCTTGTGTGCTATACCATATTTGATCCCTGTAGGTTAGAGATGCAGCATATGACTATGCACTTATATTTTGATAGCACTAAAGGCCCATCTGTTTAATGTTGTCTTGTGCTTGGTGGTGTATAAATGTATTGAAAGTGATGACCTCTGCATAAAGAGTTTTTAGTCTCAAGACAAGTCATAACAAGAGAATAAAATAAGTGACAAAAGAAATTAGGTGACAGGGAAAAAAATTAAGGAAACTTTCATATTTAGTTGAGATCAGTTACTGCAATCTGTTTGGAAATGACACAGGTTTCCAACCTTCCCCCCTGCCCCACTTTAAAAACAGTCTGCTTCCCATAGCAAAACAATAACAAGTGTTTGATCTAATCTCATGATGCTGTGGATTAGGCATGTCTACGCTGCAAAGACTGAACAATTTATACTTAACCAAGCAAGCTTTAAATGAGCTCCTTTGGAGGCCATTAGCAAGCAGGTGAGGACACGCTGCAGGCTGCAGATGGCTCAGCTTCTTGGGGACATGTGGGGTTTCTGCCCATCCTGAGCCTTGTGCTGCTGTGTGAGATGCAGCACAGGCAAAACAAGCACTGCTCACAGTGCAAGAAGATAAAAGAGCAGAACCTAGCCCAAAGGAGTGATGCTGTTTGTACAGCAGTGATAAAGCATTTGGCCCACCACAGATGGGTTGGGGTATTGCTGCAGCAACCTTGGGGTTAAGGAAGTTTGGGGGGGCTAAAGAGGTGCTTCTGAGACAGTCAAGGGGGTGTTTCTTATGCAGAGACAATTAGGAAATATGAGGCATGCAAAAAGTTGGGGGGAACTTGGGAAGAGCACTGACATGAATTGAGGATGGAGACTGGTGAACTAGAGAAGCTGTGACTCAAGCTTTCCTTGATGCTGTATGTGGGGGGTCACTGTCAATATTTAAAAAAGGACACAACAGTCCTGTGGCTTTCCTAAGGGGAACCAGATCCTCTTAATCCTTCCTTGCACTGGAAAACACATGGGAGACCAGGCACTGCTACCGAGTTTTTCAGAGTTGTGCTTCTTTGTGGAATTTAATAGCAAGACTCTTCCTAGTTAAGATAAAAGTGAGTGTCTGAGAGAATCACTTTAATCCTCACATCCCTTAGTTCTCAGATTGTCTGTGCTTCCTTTGTGGCAGTTGACACACATTATGTCGCAAGTGTGAATTGCCACAGCATGTTTTCTTAAGTTTGATGTAATTAGGAAAGAATTCAGATAGCATCAATACCTCATCATTTTGCACTGGTTATTAGTGGGAACCAACAAAATCGGATACAGCCTTTCTGTATTAAGTATACAAACAATCCATGAGATCAAAACCACTGACTTCAGTTGTGTCAGATTTTCATGATTAAGTCCATGTTTCTAGGACAAAAGGTGAATGCAGTCAAGCGTCTCGGACAGCCCTCTGTTCTAAAGGGGCAGTGCCAGGTCTCTGACCAGTCCTGAACAGAGTGGGGCATAATAGTGGTTTGGAAAGGGTTGTGGTGTGGTGGGCACTGCCTTGGCGAAGTCCTTATATTAAGCCACTGTTTCTCTGCATTTGAGTTTGACTGTTTCCCCACCCTGTTTTGTAGGGAGTTGCGTACTAGGAATTTGAGACTGATCTTGCCTGCAGGGAGCCAGTACTTTCCCTGGAAGATATTTACCCGCAATGGCTGGGGAGCACATTCTCCAGACACAGATAGGGAAAGGCATGTGGAGGGCAGCTCTGGCTGCAAGCAATGGGCCTGAGCTCTGCAGGGACTCTGTGGGACTCGCTTCTGCGGTGGTCTCCTGTTAACAGATCTCCTCTTGTTAATCTGCTAGCCGTATATGGAAAATGTACGTGTTCTAGGATGAAACGTGTAAGGGAAACCTCTTAGAGTTTTACAAGATATTGCTTAGTTCGAAAGAACTTAAGTAGAAACAAAGCACTTATTTGAATAGTCCTGTGTAATACTAACAGGAGTCACGAGATGGGGCTATTTTAGCTAAATCTCCCCAACTCTGTCACTGGCTGCCGGGGCAGTTAGATGGGAAATCCTGTGCTTGGCGCAAGGGTGAGCCTGGCACCATCGGGGTGCGTGTGCCGGTCGTTGTTCAGTTGTGCAGGTACAGCTCTGATAGAGGCTTTCCCCGATGTAAAAGCCCCAAACTGTGTGTGTAACTCAAGATAGGGGCTTTCCTTCTCTCTGACTGCCCCTTTGCACAGTGTGCCTTTGGACACCGTTTTCATCATTAGCCCTATCTGTAGGGCAGGTGAGTGTTCCTAGTGGAAGTCTTCTGGTTCATTTGGCAGAGATTCC
This sequence comes from Anhinga rufa, assembly GCA_013400875.1. Lineage (NCBI taxonomy): Eukaryota > Metazoa > Chordata > Aves > Suliformes > Anhingidae > Anhinga > Anhinga rufa. Next base: position 36,853 of record VZTV01094439.1, read on the forward strand.
TCTCCATGCTGCCAGGAAAGAGTTAAAAGCACACTCAGTTTGGTGTTCAACATCTTTAAACAGTCATCTCTTTTCTTTAAAATGTATAAAATGTAGCTTTAAATCCTCATTTTTCTACTCTGTGTGTTGCTAGATGCAAACAAGCAGAACTTTCTCCCCAGGTATTCTGCGCCTCTAAAAAAAGGCTGAAATAAGAGATTTCTGTGACCTGAAACACCTAATTTAGGCTCTGTGGGACTCTGCCATCTAATAAGCTCTTTGCTCCAGAGCTCAGAAATAATTTTTTAAAATTGCATTAAAATAGCAGATGTTAAAAATATGCAGCTTGAGAGAAAGCTCCCTTCCCCCTTCCCAAAGGCATAGAATAATAGATAACATTAATATATGACATCTGAGTCTGTGCCTTCGTGCAGTTGAACATTTCATGGTATCTGGACTAAGTGATGATAAAGAAACCAAATTGAATGTGGCTTGGAAGATTTTGTCTGCATCTGTAATTCATCTCCAGCTTTCTTTTTCACTAGGAGGGAAGAAGAGCAGTGAGTGCTGTAACAAAAGCACCAGGCACTGCAGGTTGGATTTAGCCCTAGTGTAAGCTAGCATGGATCCTCTGAGGTTGCATGCCTGCTGAAAATGTGTCCCAGGTCCCCATTATACATAGATTAGCAGCCAGTTACGCTAATTGCGTTCTCAGTTGAAGTACAGAATTGGCCAATGCTGTTCATAACTGAATATCAGCTCATTGAAACAAATGTGTGATATCTGTGAGGTGAGATTTTTGGAGGAAACTCGTAAATTGCTAATACGTGATGCATCATGTTCTTAGCCTTTCAGAATTCCTTGCACAAAAAATGAGCTAACACAGAGCTTACTGCAGGCTTGATGGCCAGGAATAGTAGATGTCAAGATATTAGCAGAGTTGCTGTGGGTTTTTTATGTATGTATGTAAATAATTCCTGTAAACTATGGTGCTTCACAAACAAGTTGGGGTGACCCTGTAGCTTTGGGTTTTCTTGAAGTATGGCCATTAATCCATATGAGTTGGGCAGCCACAATTTCTCCTCTGTATAAAAAGAGGAGGACAAGGCTATCTCTAACTTTTGCAATGTAAAATACTATATATAAGGGGAGGTTTGGGTGAAAGGAAATGCTGGATTGAAAACAGGAGGAGACTATGGAAACTGGATAACTTGCTGTCTTGGCTTATAGCTTGGGACATGGGAATTCCAAGCTCCTGTCATGGGCATGAGTCATACTCAAGTATGTGTGGTTACAGCAGAAAAAAGATGCAGACGGCTGCAGAAAATAATGTTTATACAACGCTCACTTAGAAATACATTCTTTCCAATTCTTAAATTGCTTGAAGTGTGTAGGGCTGAAAAACCTGAACATTCTTCAGGGTTTCTCCACAACTATGTATTGATGGCTCCACATAAACCCAAGCTCTGTGGGTTTTTTGCAGTTAGCTACTCCGACAGGAAGTTTGATTGCTGTGTTTCTGAGGAAAAGACCACAGGGAAGAACAGATTACTTCTGTTGTGCCAGTCCAGTCCTACTGAAGCCAGTACAGTCATGCCAGTGTAAATGAAAGAAGAATTCAACCTGTGGTTCTCTATAGTGCATCTTGGGACAGTATGTGGCAAAATACGGGTGGGTTGTATGGATGCTTGTGTGCCAGTTGTATAACCAGTATCCAGTGTACTTCTCTGGCTTTGTGTTGTAGCACCCGGTAGCTTCTTGAAATACATTACTTAGCAAGTCTGGAATAGAGGTTTGGGTTACCCCGGTAACTCAGAAGTACAATACTTCATTTCACTAATCTAATTTTCCTCTTAAAATATTAATAAATGGAATGTTGTGCTTGTACAACAGTGAAGCACTAGATGTTTTCTGAAGTTTCCTTCTGACTCCTAATTGCACTGTCAAGTGTAAAATGTCTCTCGTACAAATTTTTGGAAGAAGCCCGTTTTAATCCTTCACCAAGTACAAGCACAGCTCCTACGGTAACTTCTAAATGAAATGAAAACTGACACATTTGTGCTGGAAATCTGGGCTGCTCTTGTTGGGTGCATGTGTAACATCTGGGGTTTTTTTGAAGGTGGCTTCTCAGTGAAGTAGTGAATAGTTAATCTTTTAGTGTCAACTTTGTAATGACAGGGTGAATACCCTACATTACAGGGAGATGGGAGGGGGCTAATAGCAGGCTTGCCTGATATTGCCTGAGACAAGCTGCAAGTTGATGTGCCAAGGTTAGAGGGATGGGGTGCTAGCAAGGGTACTCAACCTGTGTCTCTGAGATGTGCTGGGTTCACTGGAGCCCAGCTGAAGTTGTACAGAGATGAGCTAGGGGCTACTGAGGTAATAGGAGCCAAGAGGGGAACACAGGTGAAACACCTCAAAGGAATTAAGGGGTGTTCATCTAAGAAAGTGACATGGACAACAGGCCAGCTGAAGTGCCTCTGCCCAAATGCATGCAGCATGGGCAATAAACAGGAGGAGGTAGAGGCCATTGTACAGCAGGAAAACTATGATATAGTTGTCATCATGGAAATAGGGTGGGATGACTCGTGCAACTGGAGTGCTGCAATGGATGGCTATAAACTCTTCAGAAGGGATAGGCAAGAGAGGAGAGGTAGTGGGGTATGTTAAGGAGTGTTTGGATTGTCTAGAACTTAATGATGGTGATGATAGAGTTTAGCGTTCATGGGTAAGAATCAAGGGGAAGGCCAACAAGACAGATATGGTGGCAGTCTGTTACAAACCACCCAACCAGGATGAAGAGACAG
>VZTV01094448.1:235-18843 GCA_013400875.1 Anhinga rufa
CTAAACCTGCTTTGCTGCCAGTGATGAAGGGTAGTCAAGATTTAGGTTAATGGTTAACAGAGCAGCTATAATCACACAGAAACTGACTTCCTCTTGCTAGGGCTGAAACCAAAAGTTGCCTCTGCTTGCAGATGAAGAGGCAATCGTTGAAAGGAGAGCAGTTCACGCCGCAAAATGCTGGAGAACAACAGCTTCACTCAGTAGAGAAAAAATCCAGTAGGAGGAAAATCCAAAAGGAGCAACAGGTGTTTGCCATAAAGATAGGTAAGAGCTGAAACACTTTCCTGCTCGGCTTATTGACTCAGTGGCTGTTGCTAACAAAACCCACAGGTGTGACTAATTGAGACACATTTGCTGTACCTGACTGCTCTGACCTGCGTGTCTGGCTTAGAAGGACAAAGTGAGAAAGAATCTATTTGCTGTGAATTTGAACATCAGAAAGGGCAGGAAGGCTCTTCCTCCTTCCCCCTCTCCCCAGGGGCTGCTCATGGCAGGACAGACATCCCCTTCGGACTGTTCTCATCTCATTGACCACAGCCACATCCCTGAGTTTGAGGTGTCTCTTTGGATCAAGATCACTTTGGCCTCAGTGTATGTCAGCATCTTTGTTGCAGGCATCTTGGGCAACAGCATCACCATCAAGGCTACCAGGATCCTGCAGAAGAAAGGCTACCTGCAGAAGGAGGTATCGGACCACATGGTGAGCCTGGCCTGCTCTGACCTGCTGGTCATCCTGCTGGGCATGCCCGTGGAGTTCTTCAGTGCCATCTGGAGGCCCTTTTCCACCCCCAATGGCAATATGGCTTGTAAGCTCTACCACTTCCTCTTTGAAGCCTGCAGTTATGCCACTGTCTTGCATGTGGCCACCCTCAGCTTTGAGAGGTATGTGGCTATCTGCCACCCCTTCAAGTTCAAGGTAGTCTCTGGACCTCGCACAGTGAAGCTGCTCATTGCCTTTGTCTGGGGTACATCTGTCATAGTGGCTCTGCCTCTGCTCTTTGCCATGGGCACAGAATATCCCCTGGAACCCATCGAGGGCTACCAAGGTATGACTGCCTGCATCCAGCCTATGCCCAGGGACCACCACCCCGGGCTGAAGGACAACATGACCATCTGTACCAGCCTCTCCTCCAAGTGGTCTGTCTTTCAAGGCAGCATGTTCTGTGCCTTCGCTGTGTACATCATAGTGCTGGGATCTGTCACCTTCATGTGCCACAGCATGATGAAAACCCTGATGATCCACAAGGAAGGAACTGTGGCAGTGAAGGGTGGACTAAGTCACCAGGACCAGTACCTAAGAAAAAGTGAGAGCTCGGAGGCCAAGAGTTCCAGGAGACAGATCATTTTATTCCTGGGTAAGAACCCTGTCCTAGTCTGCCTCCCCTCCCTTGCCCCCTTTTCATATGGGAAGGAAACCCAGAAGCCTCCATTTTATCTTGCAAAGTTCCCCCAAATAGGGGATGTATGGTTTGAAACTGGTGCAAAATGAGGGAGAGGGATACTTTTGGTTGCAATGATGTATTTTAAGAAACCTGATTTCCCTGCATGTTTTTGACTCACTCGTTTTGTCATTAGAACAGGTGGGAGGGAATAAGAAGGAAAAATCCATTTACTGTCTGCTATTTTTGTTGTTTGATTACACTGCATGCCTACATGCAGTAACAGGGTGTTGCTGCTTGACCTTTGGGGTAGCAATAGGCAAGGGTTGCCTGGATATAAAGTAGTCTACTTGCATGTTTTCCCATTAAATTATGAATATGTGCATGTTTAGTAAGGCTCTTGAAGGGCAGAAGACTGCTGTGCAAGATCTGAAGCTTGTCCCACTCCGAAAGCGTATCTCTTAATTCAGGATGCTCCCTGGAGGGTACTTATTTAGCCTCAGCAGTTGTGGCTGTGTTGCATCCAAGCATTATGAAAGCTGGGCTAGAGAGTTGATTTGGTCTTGCAAATTGCTGTTGCCCTCTTAGAATTTTTTTTTGTGGTTTTATTTGAAGGTCTATAACCTTGGAATTATGTTTGATTCTGATCTCTCTCGCCACATTTGTCAGACAAAAACTAATCAAGCTGTCATTTCACCAACTTGGAATCTTTCTGGGCTGTGATCCATGTAGTCTCCACGTTTGTTGATGCTCTTAGAGGCACTCTTAATCATGCCCTGGCTGAATTACTGCTAGTTCTTGTTTTGTTGGGTTGCTTAATATGATACTGGATATAATAAATGAACCATCTAGACTGTGAATGCACAGTAGACCTAGTATTCTGTGTTGCTTTTTGGTGCTCTGCTTGATACAGCAAAGGGGGAATTGAAACTCATGGGTCTGTCCATTTCTACAGCTTTAAGTACCTTTTTCTTTTTTTTTTTTGACCATTCTGTGCTTCCTCATCTAGTCCTGATTTTGCCATGGTCTATGGTTGGGACGTGAAGCTGCACGGTAAGGAGCCAAGGGTGCACCCAGCTTCTTTTCTGCTGCATCTGTGTTAGAGCTGGGAACATGGTGAAAACCTGTCATAGAGACAAGGTTTATGACTCAAAAGTTTGGGGAAAGGGTGGAGCTGCACACTGTACCAGGAGAGACACTGACAAAGGCTTCAAATGGGAGATGTGACACTCCAGGCTGTACAGAGCTCTTCCTCATGCTCAGGGTTTACATCTAACAAAGAAATCATCTCCTCACACAAGGTGTCTGTTAGTCTTGGATGAGAGGCTGCATATCTGGGTGATTAAAAGGGCTCTTGGTATCCTTACTCCACCAAAAGTACTGATTTCTGGGTTAGAGGCTTAGCAGACAATGCTAAATACAGCATGTTGCATAAAGCAGAAAAAGAGATAAGGCTCTGCTCTTCAAGTGCCACTGTGGGATCCTTATATGTCTGTGGATCTCTCTCCCCATGTGAATTACCATCCACAGCTACATTAAAGCCCAGTCTAAAATCCAAATCATGTAGCAAGTTCTAGCTAGGTTGAAAGATGAAGGTAAATTGCCATGGCTTTCTTCCCCTCCTTGGTTATTGTTCTTGCTTGGTGATGGTCTAGCGTGGAATAGGGCAGACCTAGTGCTGCTTGCAGAAGTGTTACAAAGCTAAATGAAAGTGATTGGCTTGTCCCTTATCTTAAGAGAATTTGCTGCCAGTATCTGATTCTTCCTCTGTGCTCTCAGCTTTCTGGAGCCACGAGATACTTCCATGAATCCCTAAAATTATCTCAGTGGCAAGACTCTTAATATAAGTCTCGCTAATTTACTTGGGTTGGGAAATAAATTAATAAACTGAGAAGGAGGAGACTGTGGCCTGTATCCCTGAGAACAATGCAAAGCAATTTAATCTGGAGATTTCATAAGAGTGATGCTTTAGGGCAGTTTTAACCCGGAAGAAATGAACATATAAGTTGTTTACAAATTGCTGAATTTAAATATAGTGATTTAGAAGTCCTCTTTGTTTTTCATATAACAGATGGGTCAAATTAAAACAAATACTTGTGCATTCCCAACATATTTCACTTTTAATGTGAAATGTAAATGACAACATATAGCATGATGTCTTTGAACATCTAACAACACTAAAAACAATTTAGCATTTTCTTCTTCTAGTTGTTAAAAGCGGTAAATTCTATAAAACAGAGATTAAATTCATAAATCTCCTGACGATGAGAAAAAGCTAAGTAGAAGGAGACACAAGAAGGTACTGACACTTTTTTAGTGTCATGTTATTGTGTGGCACTTGAGAAATTTCACAAAAGTGAATTGTAAATGTTGAAAGTGTCAGTACTACCTACGGCAAGTAGTCTTTCACTTGCAGGATGGGCTCCAGATGGAGTGACACCACTGCTGTGATGGTGGAGGAAGGTGCAAGGGGCCAAGTGAGGAAAGCAGCACCACGCTGGGCAGGCTGAGTGCACACAGGGAAGTGCTGTTGTCCAAGGAAGGTGGCTGCAAGGTTCGAATCTTTTGGCTTAAAGCCCAGACGGTCTGGATGGGGATTCGAAGTCCTTTATGTAAAGATGTCAGTTCCTTCCTACCTTGCTACGCTCATGGTGGAGAGAAGGGACTGCCCCAACTGCTGCAATAATGCAAATACGCCTGGTGTTGGGGAGGGGGTACTTCCAGCAGCTGTTTAGCTCGAATTTTGGTAGATTTGCCTGAGTGGAGGAATGCAAATTTGTCCCAGTTTCTTGGAGAAAACCAATTCTGTTTTTATAAAGTAGTCTGTGCAGTGCTATTTCTTCCAACTTCCTTCCCACTATTGCTGTTGGCTTCAAGAAAAACACAATAGCACATGTAAGTCTCTGCTTAATGCTCCTGCTCCTGGAATTAGGCATTTTGTGCTTTTGGATAGACTAGGGTATACTTCCCACAATCTCTCTGTTTGTGTGATTTATTTAACCATCCTCTGAGTCATGGTGAAACTCCACTGCCTCCAGGGGGTCAGCCCATCCATATGAGCAGTGTAGATCGGACTAGTTGACACTGGGTGGGTTACCTATGCTTGTTGTTAAAGCAGCTTTGTTCATGTCAGGACAGCAGATCTTTCTTCTAGTGAAGGGCTATGTGGGTCTGGATGAGTGTGGCCTGTCATGAATAGCAGGGAAAATATAGCTGAACTTAGTTTTTTGAGTGGTTCATGGTAGCATTTGTTAATAAAAGTGTCTCCACTCCCAGCAGCAGAACCTGGATAGCTACAGTGCTTATGAAGATACTTGGCTGATGGCACTTAGATGAAATGCAAGATTTTAACAGTATTTAAACCTCCTAACACTTGGCCCACCCCAACAGGGATTGATTCAGTCTTCGTGGCTACTCAATCTCTTCTTTCCCCTGTGACTGTAAAGGGCAGGGTAGTGCTCAGAGGGCTACCTAAATGGTCACGAGGTGCAGCTGTGGACCTTTTGCTGCTCCAACACCTGAGCTCAGGCCCCTGACACCATAGCAGTAAGCTCTTAAGAAAGGGTGAGTTTGGAGACTTATATGTATTATTATATATATTATAACTGTGTTATAGCAATCAAAGAAGGAGAATGTAATGGAAGGATCCTGTAAAAGAGTGATCCAGCTAGTGCAGTAATTATAAATGTCAAAAAAAGAAGGTACTTTCATAGCTGAAACTATGTAAGTTGAAAATCTTTAGGAAATGTTAACAGGTGGCCTGGTCACTGGGAAAGGGGAGCAGTACGGGACAAGCCTCCATACAAGCTGCTGGTGGGATGGCTTGTGGCACCAGCGGCTTCGTGCTGTCATGGCCCACTCACTGGCCATGGCTACATCCTTCTTAATCTGGTCAATAATACAAAGCCACATATATACAAAAGCAGCTGCATGGTTTGCCATCAGACTAGATCTGACTGACCTGAACTTGTACTGTACAATGAAGTTAGTTTTGACTATCCCAGATGAAAAATTTATTGCTTCTAAAGCTTCTGTGATATTTCTTGGTCATGGTTTAGCACCAGTCAGCAACCAAGCACCACGTGGCCACTCACTCACTCCCTCCTGGTGGAACAGGGGAGAGAATTGGAAGAGTAAAAGTGAGGAAACTCATGGGTTGAGATAAAGACAGTTTAAAAGGTAAAGCAAAATCTGCACATGCAAGCAAAGCAACACAAGGAATTAATTCACTCCTTCCCATGGGCAGGCGGGTGTTCAGCTGTCTCCAGGAAAGCAGGGCTCCATCACGCTTAATGGTTACTTGGGAAGACAAATGCCATACCTCCGAACGTCCTCCAGTTCCTCCTTCTTCACCCAGCTTTATATACCGAGTATGACACCATATGGTGTGGAATATCCCTTTGGTCAGTTGGGGTCAGCTGTCCCGGCTGTGTCCCCTCCCAGCTTCCCGTGCACCCGGCACAGCACGGGGAGCTGAAAAAGTCCTTGACTAGTGTAAGCGCTACTTAGCAACAACTAAAACATCTCTGCCTTATCACCACTGCTTCAGCACAAATCCAAAACACAGCCCCATACTAGCTACTACGAAGAAAATTAACTCTATCCCAGCTGAAACCAGGACATTCCCTTGGCAGCTTCAGTTTTATGCTTCTGCTAAAAGCCTTAATTATTTTGTATAAAGCAGCCTCAAGCCTACCACAGTAAATATGTTGAAATAAAAAAGTCCCTTAGTGTTGCTATATCCTCTGCTTTTCTTTGTTATCGCTTCCAGTTTGCCCTTTGGAGCAATAGTCTTCTGTTTGCACAGCAGAGGTGCCCTACTGCATGGGGCTACTAGGCACTGTGGGTGCTTTGCCAGCCAGCCTCTCGACAGCGCTTTTCTGCCATCCTGTTCATCTCTTCCTTCCAGAAAAGCAAAATATCAAAGTATTCTGGCTGCTATGAAAGTGTTGAGGTAGATGCATTAAAGCACTGCTGTAGCTGCAGCAGTTGGCAAGAGCCAGAGCTGCAGCTGGACCTACCTAACTGGAGACCCTGCTGCTACCAGCCTGACTCCACCAGCTCCCTGATGCCAAGCAGGGCAAATAATTCTCTCTGCTGTCTCTTTCCTGTCACTACAGAACTGCAGCTTTTCTGCTTTGGGACTTTCTGATATAAGATGAATTTTGCCTACATGCCTGGACAGCAAATATCCTACAGCTTCTTTAATGAGCAGGGAAGGGAATTGCTTATCATAATCTATGGCAGTGCCTCCATCTTAGACAGGCAGTGTGGTGGTGTGGGGTTTTTTAATTTTTATTTGGTCTAACACTTAAGTATGTCAAATATACTGAGTGTCAATCTGAAGACAGTAGCAGTGGTGGTTTCATGTGATGTGGTATGGTACAGGTAGCTTCAGGTCTGGTCTGCTTTCTAAAGCATTAGCAGCTAGAGTCTTTACTGAGACTCTGGTAAGTGCTATAGAAGGAAAGAGAGTCCCTGTTTTTAAATCCAAATAAAATGGGCAAAAGGGAAGGGCTGGAAAAGCTAGACAGAAAGAAGTCAGTGACCTGACCAAGACCACAAATGCTATGGAGAGTCATGAACACATCTGCTGGATCTTGTGCTAGTGCCCTGTCTGTGGGGCTGCCTGGCCCCTCTCCTGCCACTTTTTTGGTGGTGACTGTTAAAGTGATGCCAGGCTATTCTATAACGATATCAAATGCCACTGTAAACACCATGGGCACAGCTGTACCTGGCCATAAGCTAAATTGAGATAAAACTTTTAAGTCAGAAATTAAAAAGACCTCTTAGAACTTAAGCTGGAGCACCATTTTTTTCCCCATATACTAGTGCTGGCAGATTAATGTTTTGCTCAGAATAAAGGCATTGTGTGTAGAAATAGCCTTTTCCAAAGATCACTAAAGAAATGTATTTCACTTGGCAAATGGGTTTTCAGGAGGCAGATTACTTCAAGTAGTTGTGAAAAATACGTGGTTGTCATCTAGAGATGACTCAGGCACAGTATAACTTGACAATGGTAGGACTTCTGTTACAGGAAAATTAGATGCTTCTTCACAGGCTGGAAATTGGCTGGGTTTTTTCCTTACTGAAAAAGGTAAAGCTTGGGGATAGAACAAAAATTGAAAGAATAACCTAATTGATTAGATTCCAGAACACAGCTCCAGCCCATGTTCTTTAAACTCAGCTTCATTGACTCCTCTTGGTTCATTTCTTTAATCATTCCACTCAGCTGCATTTCTTCAGAGACTTTGTTGGAGAGGTGCCTGAAGATAAATACATTGCAAGCTGGGTATGATTTTCATCTCTGTGTTTTATATGGTGTCTCCATCCATATATTTCCCTGAGCAGGGCTTCAAATTACACAAGACAAGGAGGAGACTGAACGCACTGAAATGGGTAGCAAGGGCTGAGCAGGGAATGTGAAACACAAACCAACAGACCAGGGTCTGGCCATTCAACTGAATGGGACACCCACCCTCTGTCACTAGTGAGATTTTTCTTTTAGGTGCTGCTTTCTGGAAAAAGAGATAAAAGCAAAGGATTTACCTACTGGTGTTCAGTAAAATTTGCTTTCCTCTTCTCTGCAAAAGTATTAACCTGGTGTCAACGGCATAACCGATCAATGCTACTGTATGCTGGTAGCACAAAACCGAAGCTCAGCTATTCAACAGACGACAATGGAAAGGCTGCAATCGGGGATCATGGCTTCTCAGGGCAATTGTGTACAACCAACCTACTCTGAAGGGCTGTGGAACTTCTGTTGGTTTTAAAAAAAATACAGAGCCACAGTAAAATAGATTCAAGGCAAACTTCCAAAATGCAGATATCTGTATGTTGTATGTTCAGTTTTCCCACACTTATATAAAAATTAATATAAGCAGAAAACAGCATAATTTTCCTCTCTATTGTACAGAAAGCAATTTATCTACTGCTGCTTTTAACTGGACTCATGTAATAGAAGACTGTGCTTTTGACTTAAGTAGACAGTCTTCCTTTCCTCCTACGCCAAGGGATGGCAAAATGGTACAGAGAGAAAAAGAATGGAAGAATAGGGACTAATTGAGGCCAGCACCCCCAGGGTATTTAAGACTTTTGTAGTTTTAATGGAAAAATCAATGTGTGATTACACTTTGCATTAGAGTACTTAAAAATTGCTTCAACATGAAAAGTCTACAGCTTTAAAATCAACCTAACCCTGCAAATACTGTAGTCAGAGAACCAAATTCACCACTAGTGTAATCCATGTAATTCTCCATATGTGATGGCATGGCAGATACGGTCTCTGTGGACACGTGACTTCTGTCTTTGCTTCTGTGCACGAGAAGCCCATGAGGAAAATGAGTGGTTTACTGGTGCTTAGTGAAAATCGTAGCCATGCTTCTGTCTTTCAGCAGATGTCTACAAGGAAACTAGTATTTCACCAGGTCTGATAGTGAGCTATAGGTGTTCACGTGCTGCTTCAGCCTAGCTTATCCTGTGGCACAGGAAGCACAAGTATCTTTCCACTTAAGCTCTACCATCTGTGTTGTCCAGAGACTAAGTGGACAGCTGAGATTTCTTAAGTACTTCTGCCCTATACTTGCCTCTGCACAAAGTCTTTAAGCCTCATTAAAGACTGTTACCAATGTTGGCCTTAAACTTAGTATTATTAATGTCTCTCTTTCTCTCTCTTGCAAGCTGTGGATAATAAACCTATTGGCCCTTGGTTCTTGCAGCACCCTAGGTATATGCTAACAGAAGGAAGGAGGGAAGTGCAGGCAACATCCCTCGCTGTGGCAGTGTGAGCCAAGAAACAGGCAGGGGGCTGTTGACTTTGGGGACCTGAGGTCTGGCTGTGTCATCTCAGCTTCTGAAAAACACAATCTGTATCATGGAAAACCCTCTCTAGGGCACGTTTTCTTAAAAGTAGAAGCCTTGGAAGCTGTCTCTTTCTCCAAAGAGTGGGTAAGAAAGCAGGAAGATTTATTTCCATCAAAGTAGAGAAATACAGATGTTGCTCCAGGGATTAATTTAGTTGAGGGAGATAGCCCTCAGATAGAATACAGCAGCCCTACATTAAGTAGCCCTGTCCCATCAATTTTGGTCTACTGCCCTCATTCTTTGGTCAAGAGATTACTGTCTTAAGCATTAATTTTCCAATTTCTCTCTGTTTTCTTGCTATCTCTTCTAAGCCAGACACCATCTCAAATGCAGATTGCTCTTGCAGTTCCCCAGTTTCAGTAGATAGGACTCATTTGTGGCAAGTTCACAGATGATTTATTGAAGTCTTCACCGGTGAAAACTAAATGCATTATCTATTCCTCTATTGTTTCATATTCTAATTATAACACATTTCACAAAATTAGATCTTTTGTTTTCCTAGCTGATGTTAAGACCATTGTCTTTAAACAATGATTGCGAGCCTGTGAATTTTAATGGGAGAGGGCTTTAATATCTGAGCACTTATTAATAATGTGAAACTTTCCATTTTTATCCTACATAAGTTCTTGGTTTCCTAAAGGCAACATTTGTGTTGGAAACTGAGACCCATCTGTGGCAGGTACACTCTCCACCACCCCTCTGGAGATTGGGGCTTTTGGTACCGTGATGGTGGGCTTTTGGCACCTCATTTTCTCATCTTTTGTGCTTTGCCTGCCCCCAAGCACCTACACCCCTCGGTAGGGAGGGCTGGGAGAGGCAAAACCCCTCGGCAACAGAGGGTCTGCAGCCAATGAGGTGCCTTGGTTCAGAGAAGCTTCTAGATGATGACCAGTTATGACCCCACCTCAGATTCAACCCAGGATATCAATGGTGCGCTGCCGGAGACCCCCTCAGAGAGGTCTGCTTGGAGCAGCAGGCTGTGTTCGAAGCCTCTGCCCTTTTTAGCCTTTTTTGAGGGTATTGTAAGCATGTTTATGCCGCTAGATGCCAGCCCTATACGTAAGAGAGAAGCAGTTATCCTTCTGATCTCTGTTGTGGACGCATAAATAATATCAAGGTCAAAATATTATGGATTAAATGTCTGCCAAGAACGTCTTAATCGTATAAATAGCGATTTACAAGGAAAAGTGAAACTGAGAAATAAGTCTGGTATTGTTATGAGCTAATTTTTCCTTATTTCCCCTTACGCTGTTTTTAGGCTTATGGGGTTAGAGATAGGGATCTCTCTGCCAGCAAGTTCAGTCTGGAGAAGAGAAGACTGAGACTTATAAATATCTGAAGGGCGGGTGTCAAGAGGTTGGAACTGGACTCTTCTCAGTGGTGCCCGACGACAGGACAAGGGGCAACGGGCACAAGCTGGAACACGGGAAGTTCCACCTGAACATGAGGAAAAACCCCTTTGCTGTGCGGGTGCCAGAGCAGAGGCACAGGCTGCCCAGAGAGGCTGTGGAGTCTCCTTCCCTGGAGACATTCAAACCCCACCTGGATGTGGTCCTGTGCCCCCTGCTCTGGGTGTGCTGCTCACGCAGGGGGGCTGGACGAGATAATTTCTCGAGGTCCCTTCCAACTCCTACCGTTCTGTGATTCTGTGAAGTGTATGCTTGTTACATGTAGAGAGAATTCTGAGAGTACTCAAAAACACTTGAGATCCATCTGCAAACAGGTGCACATATATAATAATTACCAGGAAACTAAACTTTACTCATGAGTATAAGGAAACCCAGACAAAGAGGGGCATTAGAGAAGATAACATTGCTTAGCTATCCAACCTTGTCCTCACTCAGCATAAATGGCTTTCTTTTCTCATGTTTTATTAGGTAGCATCTGCACAGATATTCAGGAAGCCATTCTGCTCCAATCTCTAGCTGAACCCTGCAAAACAGCTCAGATACAGCTCCCTTTCAGAGGGTAGTCTAAATATTTTGTCCCTGTTCATAAAGCATTTCTGAAAATTCACCTTGCTTTGCTTTTCCAGATAATATTGCCAGCTTGCTTTTTGTTGAATGTAATGATTGTCTTACATAGCTAAAGGAGGGGCTGCCTCACACTCAGTCTTTTGTTTTAGTGGTCTATCTAGCATGGTGCTGCTGAAGGTGATTTTAATTTGAAGAAATATTAAAAGACTGTCCTGATTGCTCCTTCCTAGAAAAATCCCTGGAGTTCAGAATATGTGTACCCCTTCTATTAAATTGCAGTAACTACAATTATTCTAGCACTTTTTCCATGAAGCGTAAAATTTAAATTGTGGAACTTATTGTTGTGGAGGCCAAATGTAAAAGTGGGCTCCAAAAGAGATTAAATGTAACCTTGAAGGATAGTGCTGTCAAGAACAAGATATAATCTTCACTTTAGAAAGTCCTGATACTGCTGAGTGCCAGAAACTTGGTGTGAATAGTGCAGGAAAATCCCTCTATGCTTGTTCCTTCTCCTGCAGATGTCTATGTGGGATCATCACAGAGAGAAATTAATGGACAGATGAGCCCTAGATCTGTCCCAGTGTGTCTGCTCTTAATCTGAAACTTTCTGTTTATGCCAAAATAGGCAAGAAATCAGAGTTGCCTTCAGCCAGGTACAGGAACATGAGCTTTTTAAGATAGTAGAACAAAAAGTTTGATTGGACAAGAAAAAAAAATCATTAAAATGCTCTCCCTCAAATTTTTGTTATTTTTTTCCTACACCTCCCTGCCCCCCCAAACATAAACTTTTCAGGAAAAAAATTTATTCATCACTGGGTGTGTTTTTTATCTCTGTGTGTGTGTGTGTCAAAATGTGTCTCGTTTGATCAGTTCTGGTATTTTGTATGTCGATTTTTTTCCTTCCTGTGCCTCCCATTCTATCTCTCCAGTAAAAGCAACTTCTGAACTCCCTGATTTTGGAAATAAAACTGAACTTAAATTTGTCCCTTAAAGGCATTAAGAATGAAGGTCCTCACCAAGTGCCTTAGTAATGCTTAAGGATATCTATAGAAGAGAAGTTCTTGAAACAGCTATGACTGAGCCAACAATCAGAATTAAACTTTTAGGGTAACTTAAGATTGAAATGCCTCAGCAATAAGGTACACAGAGATTCAAACAGTCTTTATTGTGGACACAACTTTAACATTTCAGGGTTTTAACCATTAGATAAGAACTAATGTGGTATGCTGAAGGACAAACAGAAGTCAAAAGCAAGCACGCTGGTCAAGTTTGCCCTTGTCCTTCAGAGGATGAAATCACTAAAAGCCTTCTGACTTTCTGTCACAAGTTTATTCAACAGATCTTTCTGATCAGTTGAAAGAAATGCAGGTCTAAAATGGATGGAATGGGTTGTGTCACAGGTGTTCAGAAGGTGGTATTTAAGTGATCTTTTTGTCTTGCAAACCAAAATACTTAAATTCTAGTGGTAGTAATGATGACATCAACTCCTGCCAAAATATGCAAAAGCATCTATTGGTATTTGCAGATGTACACATACCTTCGAAAATCTTGGACAATGATTCTAGGGAGTAACATAGCTAGTGAAGTATAATGGGTTAAAATATATCTTTTTTTTTAAAATGTGAACTTGTGAAAAAATATGTCTAACTACTCATGTTGAGGTTGGAGAAAAGGGCTACTAAGGTGCCTTTTCTCCCTGGAGAACGGGGAGACAAGCCTTTAACAGAAGCTAAAACAAGGTTGTATTGTTTAATGTAGCAAAATGAAGAATACAGCTGGCTTTGAGTTGTCTGTGAGTATACTGGGGCGGTGAGTACCATGGAAAGAGGAAGATATGGTTTGTGCCCTGGTTCGAAAATCTTGCAAAACTGATTCAGTAACAACCATATGCAGAGTGACTCCCGGTACTATCAATCTGAC
This sequence comes from Anhinga rufa, assembly GCA_013400875.1. NCBI lineage: Eukaryota > Metazoa > Chordata > Aves > Suliformes > Anhingidae > Anhinga > Anhinga rufa. Next base: position 13,374 of record VZTV01094448.1, read on the forward strand.
CTCATTGTGCAATGAGCTAAGCTTAGGAGTCTTGCTGTGCATCTTTAGAAACTGCCCAGGGAGTATAGCCTGTTTAAGTTAGCCCTTGTGCCAAGGAGTTTGCAGTTGCCTTTGTTTCAGTTGCAGGGCCAAGGATGTTCCCTCTAGCATGGCAAATCTTCCTCTTCAGCTTAGAGACTTGAGTCTGAAAGTTGATTGACTCTGAACTCACAGAGCTTTAAATCCATGCTGAGTATGGATTCACTAATTTGGTCTATATAAAAAACAAAACAAAACAACAACACAAAACCAGCCAGCAATAGAAGAGGAAAACAAGAGTTCTGCAACTATCTGCTGGTCTGGTGGATACAAAGGGCCATCACCCCTCAGCTGGAGCAGTCTCTGAGCAAAGCCAGAGCATATCTGATCTCTGTGCCTGTGGAGGTTTGTGAATGTATACCTCTCCGCTCTTTCAGTGCTTCTCCTGTGCCCTTTCTTAAAAGATTTTCCCCACCTAGTGTACTTGGAGGCAGCCCTGGGAGTTCGTTGTTAAAAGTCAATGTCTGGAGATTGAAGCCATTGTCCTGATTCCCTTCCCTTTTCCTATTCCTGCTCATATACACGTCTACTGAATTCTAAAAAAAGCTTTTTGATAGTGACTTGAAATTCAAATGTCCCCTTTCTATTTGTCTTCTGGTCCAAGCCAACATTTAAATGCATTCTTTTCTATTATATAGAACATATTGACAATTTAGGAAACATTGTCCTGCAGTGCAAACGCTCTGATATTACAAAATATTGCCATGTTCTCTGCATTGATCTAAATGATGGCGTTGGCACAAGAACTAATAGGTCTATAGGGGCCATGAATGAGCACAGACAGAAATGAGAAAAATTTCTAATCATGAGAAGGACATGTTCAGGGACAGCCTTCCAAATGGAGAGCTGGACCAAACTAGTTCAGTTTCTGGGGTAGAGAACGTGATCATTTCTCCAAGTGCATGATGTAGTTGCCCATGCCAGGAGCGGAGGCATGTCTCTGGTCATAAAGCCCAGATCTCCACTGGGTCGGAAGGAAGAGGTTACGTTTATTGCTCCTTGGTGTGGCACTGCATGACTCTGTATCCTTCTTTGGGAGGGTGCTGAACTTGCAAAGATCCAGCAAACTTACCCAAGCTGAACATTTTCTTGGCAAATACCTGTTGCCAAAAGCAGACTTTCAGAAAGCTGGCCTGGGACCACACAGCTTGGTGCATACATGGGTCTCTGCCTGTAAATGAAGGATCCATTTCCTTTGTGTGTTGATCTCTGAATCAAGGGCAAGATACCACCTGTGCTGCTCCTCCTCTTGCTGCTGCAGATCCACTCTGCCAGCCTGCCTTGATACCCTCCTTCACAACCTGCATGGCCATCAGTCTCCCTGTGCCTGATGACTAGCATTCAAAAGCCTGCCTCTGAGTCCCTATCTCCAAGAGAGAATTGCTTTAAGCTTATCAAATGGAAGTGAAATTTAAAATGACTTAATGTTTATTTGCTGACAGGCAGGAATGTCATCTAAATTGACTGTCACATCTTGAACACAGTGCTGTAGGACCAAATCATAACCTCTTGTTGGCCTTCAATGAAACGATGTTAAGTTTGGGGAGTGGAGGTATTATTTTGGCCTCCCTGGATGTATGGGTAGCATTCTCATTTTGAAGTTTTATACAATGAAGTTATATTTGATATTTGCATAATTCAGATAGATGAAATCCTCAAACAGGCACAGAAGACTTGATTTCATTAACTTGGGATGCAGCCATTCCCATCTCTCATGCAAATGGCAAATACCTTTCCTGTAAGTATACTTTAAAGATTCATTTCTTTCTCTAATCAAGTGGTGAAATCCTACCCATGGGAAGCAGAATTGATTTCTTTTCCCTTCAGACTGAATAGCATAGACCTTATTTGGGTTAACTTCTGTTATGAAATGTAAGGTTAACCCTTCTGCATGCTGCACATCAGCTAAATGTGTTCCTGTTTGCTGCTCCAACACACTGAAAATGTACATGGTGCAGTCACAAATGTAGCTGTCAGCCCTGCTAAGCTCAGGGAAGCTCTGCCGATTGTCAACAAGGATCTATTTCCACTGAAACCCTGACCTTGAAAGCTGGTTTTTAAATTTCCTCCTGGGCCTCGAACACTGTAATTGATTATGGTTGTTTTGGTTTTAATCTTTAGCAATCAAGGTGAAGAATTGCTCCCAAATTTGTTAAGATGTCAGGGAGAAGGCAGCTTCCCCATACCGCATGGTCAGTGTCAAGGAGCCACAGTGGACTCTCGCAAGCCTTCCACGAAGCACTGATGTTTCTGGTTGGAAATCAAAATCAGACAAAAATGGTCCTCTCTCAGAGCTGGCACCTGTGCCTTGTTCTCTGAGGGGGATCTCTTGGGGCACGAGAGAGCTCCACTGCATTAATGCAGTTTAATAGGCATCAGTGGAGAATTAAAGGTATCTGACATCAGTTCAAGTAGTCTTAGGGAATAGTCCTTCACACTATGTAGTCTGAGCCCATGGCTCAGCCTCCTGTCCATCGCAGTGCTTAGGTGAATTTCCCCCTCGTTACTACTAAATTGTCTGCATATCTTTGTATGCTATTTTCTGGTTCACCTTCTTGGTAATAGAGCTCTACGCTTATTTTCTGTCTTTCAGATATATCGCATTTCACGTAAATTGTCTTATATTAGTTGAAACCGATAGCCTGACCCCTTGGCCACTGTGCCTCCCTGAAACATTTCCTTGAAAGCAGGTTGCTCTGTTACATTCTAATGAAGAACTGCTGTAAAAACCAAACCAAAAACAAAAAAGAGAGGAAAAAATGTATTTTTCTTGGTAATTTGGGATGCTTAGTTTTCTGGTTCTCTTTGTCTTGGAACACAAAGTAGTCATCGGGGAGGTTTTTTTTTTCTTCTCTGCACTGAAAGTGAATTTATGGTGTGCTCTCTGCCTCTCCTGCCCACTAGCTTGCCCTGTAGAAGAAAGCAATAAGAGGTCAGCTTCATTGAACGGCTCAAGAAAAGCCAAGATGTCCTGGGTTTTCCTCTTGTATCAAAGGAAGATTTTACTCTGTAATTGGCACTAATTAGTAAACCCTCCCTTAGGTGTATACACATTGTGGTATTTGACCTCTAAAATTCCTAGTGTGGGGAAGCACACTGGGTAGCAAGCACTAAGCTTGCTCTGGTGTTTTGGTTCCTACATCAGGTGTCAGCTGCCTTTCATAAATGAGTTTAAAAGTTCAGCACTGTGGTTCCCGAGAGCTTTTGATCAGTCTGACTTTACTGCTTCATTTAGTTAAACCTTGCACTGCCCCTTCAAACCTCTGAGTTTTCTGCGCCACTGGGGCATGCAAGGCCTAATACCTGTTAGCAGCTCAGACAAAGGAAGCAGTAAACTGAGATATACTCTGTCTCTGCTTCTCTGGGGTTCATGTGACACCAAAAAAATGTGGCTTTTTGACAACAGGGAATGCTGAAATGGTCTATATCTATATACACCCACAGACGTGTGTATATATGTATATATACATACATAAATAGGAGTATTGACTAATTAGGAGTAGCCATTCTCACCAAACCATTTGCCCTATCTCAAGGCACATCCCTCATGCTGAGCAGCTTCCTCACACTTTGGAGTTACAGCAGCCCAGAGCCCTCTTGGTTGGCAACATGTTGTACTTTACAAGAAAAGCAGCCCAAAATAATAGGGCCTGAAACAATAGCTTTGTCTTTGTGTATCTAGAAATTTTGGAGGTTTATTTTCAGTTTTGGGGTGGGTTTTTTGGTTTGTTTGTTTCAGTCTTTAAGCAGACTCAGCTCAGGGGGCTTCAGCTCCCATCCTGAGCAGCCACATTTTGGAAAAAGCCTCATTCATCAAAAGCCCCAAGAGCCTGGAGAGTGAGGCAAGTACCATGCTTCTTGGGGTGCACTGGAGATCAATGCACTGCTAGAAGCATTTCAGACTTTTGTTGACAAAAATCTTGTTGATTGAGCTCTACTGAATTCTACTTTCAAGTCATTTCAGGTCAGGAATAATTGCCATCTTTACATCAAAATCTTTATCCCTTGAAGCAACACTGAGAAGGTCAGTGTCCCTAAGGTTCAAACCTTCTTTATTTAATTTTCCTGCTATTTGAATATATCAATGGTTCTGATCAGTTTTGCTCAATATGGTTTTGAGGAGAAAATTCTGAAGCTTGAAAAAATCTGTTTAAAGTGAAACATCATGCTTTTGATCCAAGGACTGATGTTCTATAGGAGGAATAGAAACAAAAATCTCATGATAACCCCTCTGCTTTCCTAAAATAGAAAACCTGACTAGTTAATGAATATAAATGAATGTACATTCACTTCCTCCTTTTGAGGTTACTAAAGCTGATTAACGTTAGGTACCACCATTTATTTAAAGCAGTTGAGTAATTATTCTGCTTCCTATCCCATGAACATGCAACTTATTTATTACTGAAGGTTTGGGGTTTTTTTTAAAGTGTATCCTTGAAATCACATTGGGGACATATCTTTGTCATCATCAGAGTTTTAAAATAAGTATTTCACAATAAATAATTCTGGTATACAAGCAAAGAAGAAAAATTGGGCAATGCTATAGAAATTCAATAAACTGTGATGCATCGTCTTACAGGAAAGGACCTGAAATCCTTAGGAGCGAAATAATGTATTGACAACTTGGGGTTACACAAGTAGAATTCAATATTCAGCATAATTAAATTAGAAATTGATAGCTTCAGCAGAACAAAACAGTTTTTCATATAAAATTTAAAACAGGTGAAGCTACTTTGCTTTATTGTGACACAGGGTGGATCAGGGTGCTTTGGCTGAGAGTTATTTTCCAGCACATCATCATAAAGTGACTTGTATGTGTTGGGCTTTCCTGTTATGTTAGTCTAATGAAAATTTATTCTCTAGCAGAGGCTGCCATAGCTTCTGCCGTGTTGTTAGTTATATCAAGCACGTTAACTTACTCTGTCTAGGTCTATCTTTGTTAAAATTGCATCTTCCCTTCTCTCCAACCATCCATCCTCAGGACTGATAAAGACAGAGAAGTGAGCAGATACTGGCTGCAGTCAGAGGTGGCCAGGAGCTGTGCAGTTGTGGAGATTTTACAGGCTTGTTCCTTGTTGTCCCTTTTGTTAACTTCAATACTCTGGCTGTTGAACAGAAATCCTGTTAACCTGGTTAAAAGTTGTTCTCTAAGTTTGCATAGTTTGAGATATTATCTGAGTCTTCTTTGGGCTGGGAGCACTTTAATTCCTCATGCTTGGTAATCGTCTGTAAAGGCATGTAAAATGGTGTGTGAAGGAAGAGAAACACTGAGGCTTTTAAAACACAGTGTTATTGTTTTAAATGTAGTAACACCATTTTATATTAACTATCACTTCAGTATGAAAATTCTGTTTCAGGATTAATGTCTAAATCATAGGTACCTCTAGCCAAA